>AVPN01000063.1:71798-83486 GCA_000695325.1 Pleurobrachia bachei | reverse complement strand
AGAGAGAGAGAGAGAGAGAGAGAGAGAGAGAGAGCGAGAGAGAGATTGAGAGGGAGAGAGAGATTGAGAGAAAACTAGCAAATAGCTCTATAGCATTATAGCAGCTGCCACATCTATTGCTGCCTTATGGCTCATGCTCTAGCTCCGGCACAACAATACAAGAGTAAAATACACGCAAATGATAAATTTCCTCAACAGCTAAAGTTTTAGCAAAATAATTTTGCTACCAATTGCTTTCACGCCCCAAAACAAAAGGTTGAAATCAATAACACCCTACTATACCTTTAAAAAGACGTCTCTGCTGTCCAGGATCCTGCTTTCATCCTCACTATCCAGCACGTAAACAATACCATGACATGACAGGAAGTAGTCCTTCCAGAGGGTTCTCAGGGCATCTTGACCACCCATATCCCATAGTGTTATCTTTACACCTGTAGTAGTGAGAGGGTTGGAAAATGGAACATGATGCCCGGACCATGGGAAAATATCGGGGCTAGCTCTCCTTTTGAGACGTGAACCCTTCTCGCCCGCCCCCCCCCCCCACTGGACCCCTCCCCTTTACCTATATACCTTGTGTGGCTATTTTCCCAACATTCAGACCGACAGTGGGGACAATCTTATCGATAGGAAATGTTCTCCTTCCGTCTCCATAGTTGGTTTTTACCTGAGAGGGTGGGTGAATAAAGTTGGGCCCGATACGAAGAGAAAAAGATAGAGATAACTTTCATGAATTTTCATTTTCAAAGTTCTAGAAAACGGTCAGACATCCGTTCTCAAAGTCATATTTCAAAGTTCGTACAGAAATTGACAAATAAAAGCAATGCGTAGAAAAATAGTGAAAGAGAGAGAGAGAAATCAAGAAAACAGAGACAGACATGGTGTATTTAGGGTTTAGTTCGTTTGTTTTGAGAGAGAGAGAGAGAGAGAGAGAGAGAGAGAGAGAGAGAGAAATAAAGAAAACAGAGACAGACATAGATAAGAGAAAAAGACATAGAGGGAGATTTTAAACGTATTAGGAAATTACTCACCCGTTCCAGGAATGTAGTTTTTCCTGCATTATCAAGTCCAATAATTAGCACACAATACTCGTCCTTTCTCAGTGCGTACTTGACCAGGCCAGATACCAAAGAGTACATATGATGAGAGGTAAGGAGAGAGAGAGGGAGCGAAGTGGACTTTTAGATCCGATATCCTATCGATACTTATAGTGCTAAACTTAAAAAGAGTTGCAAAGTTATTTTGTGTGAGTGTACGTTTTGAGGAAAATAAGGTAATTGAGTTTTGTTAGATAAACGTTACAGAACATCAGCTACATTTAGAACAAACATCCTTATTTAAGATATAATTATTCTAACACAATATCTTAACATGCAACACATGGTACATGTTATCCTATCTCTTCTAATCTCTATCTACCAAGTACATAATATAATACGCACTCTAACACTGCAAGTTATACTAAATTATACAGCGTTTAGCTAGCATGATACAATATCTAAAAGAAAGTTACTATTATGGGTGTGTTTATCGAAGTTCAGTGTAACAATAGATATATGTATTCATAACAAAGGTTAGTTACGTAGTGGTACATAGTAGTAACGATCGTAACATGGTTAAAAACTAAAACTAACAGCCTCTTTCCGTGGTGCTCCATCATATTGGCAACACGCATACATATTTCCACATTGTGTGATATTTTACAGTTTAATAAGTTAACTCAGCCCATCATCACAGAGACATCTTTTTAAAATCTAACTTTAAAACAGTTCACAGTTACTCTGATACACATTCTCACTGCTCGACACTGACTAGTAGTAAGCGAGGAAGAGGGAGAGGGGGTGGAGGGGGTCTCTCTACCTCATACGTAGTATACTTCTCCAACACACTTTCAGTACCGTACGAGTAAAACAAGCTCTTGTGATGGCGTATCAAATGTCTTTTCATATAGTCCTTGTAGCCAAATCGAACATTGCAAAAGTTACACTTGTACGGCTTGTGTTTTAGGTGGACGGTGTTGATGTGGATCTTGCAATTCCGGACTCGACCACTTCCTTTAAACTCTTTGTTACACACATGGCAGATATACTGGTTTTTAGCTGAGGAGAAGGTAGGTTGTTGGGGAGGAAGGATTTTTAGCTGGGGGTAAGAGGGAGATTGATATTTGGATTGTACAGGCTTTGTTATAGTATATTTTGCACATGGAAGGGAAGGAAAGAAAGGAAAGGAAAGAAGGTACATGGCAGGGTATTTGACAAATTACCAGTTGTTTCAGCCTCCATCTCATTTATATTAACCATGTTCTCCCTGAAAAGAGCGAAGTGGGTTAAAAGAGTCGGGGATTCGGCAAAATTACATCGATTTCATTCCCCTGTCTCATTCTCTGTTGGAAATCATTCTAGAATAACTCTGTCGGACTTGGAAGAAAGTACACACTTGTCAAATTAATTAAACCAATTAATCAGAGTTTTAAAAACAATCTACCTGTTCTGTTGGCTATCTTTGTGTAGAGGGCTCTTCGCAGGAGTTAGTGTGGTGTAACTTGGAGGAGTATCACCGCTGAGTGGCGATGTGATGTGAGGGTGTTGCTGAGAGGGTGTGGAGGGGTGTTGTTGTGGGGTGTGGAGGGAGTGTTGGGAAGAACTTGGGTGTTCCTGGGTGATTTGTGGAGGAGGAGTGTTTTGAAATGGGGGGATTTGTGAGGGAGGGCTATGTTGGGATTTAGCAATTTGTGAGGAAGGGCTGTGTTGGGAGGGGGTGTATTGGGAAGGATTTGGTTGTAGCCATAGTTTTTGACCAGAAGAAGGTGTGATGGGTTGTTGTGAAGGTGTTTGACCGAAAGGTGTTTGACTAGATGGCGTGATAGGGAGCTTTAAGGGTGTTTGAGTAGAGGGTGTAGGGAGTTGCGAGGGTGTTTTAGTAGAATGTGCGGTTGAGGGAGATTCTGAATCATCAGTACCTTTTGTGATATCGGTGGAGGGGTATATCACACTAGTGATTTGTGTTGTGATTAGTCCAGTCCGGGATGGTGTAGTAGTAGAATTCGGTGTTTCTGAAGAGTTCAGTATTTCTGAAGAATTCAGTGTTTCTGAAGGGGTCAAGATTGTTTGAGATTGAGTCGAGAGTGTTCCTGGCGGAGACGAGGGCCGTGTTCCGGGTGTTGATGTAACGATTGTTGACACAGATCCAACCGGTAAAACTTTGGGAACTTCTCCCGCTGAAGGCCGAACAGGGCTCACAGCACTCGGTTGAGATGGTGTAACGGGCATCACAGATGAGACTGCCCCGATTGATGTCGACACGGCTGTAGTCTTTGTCACTGAGGTGTTCTCCACTGTAGCACTGGCCGATGCAGGGGTTCCAAGTGTGTTGGGAATGGTTGGTATATGTCCCACAACAGGGAATGCAATGATCTTTCTCTCCTTCTTATGATTAGGGGATTGTCGGGGAAGGACCAAGCGACGCTGCATTTCCGATGGAGTTGAGGGGGAGAAGGAGGAGGTTGATGAAGACACCATCTCTACAATACCAATGGATTCTTGAAGAGCAGCATTCGATTTTTCAAGTAGATCTTCGAACGAATGTTTTGTTGGGTGATCTGTGTCGTTGTCTGTGTGCCAACTTTTCTCCGATCCGCTCCCACTAGGCGTCCTATCTCGGGTGTCAGCTTTACCACTGGCCTCTTGCTGTCTACTTTCCACTTCCATTTCTTCTGTCTTGTCCCTGAAACGATGTTGTTTATGAATGAAATAGAGAACAAGCACTATAAAATATGACAAAGTTGAATCACCCAATTGCTAACGGCTAACCTTTTAACGGCATTCAAGATATCCCTAATCTGTGTTGTAGATGGAGTTGTAACAGGGGGAAGGGTCACTGGAGAAATTGTCGATCCAACCATTATCTTTTTTGCTGGATCGAGAAGATTGCCTGGTACAGATTGAGATTTTAGGGGTCCATTATATATTAATTGATTAATTAATTGAGAATCTATGGTATAGTATACCACATATCCATTCAACGTACATATTTGAGCCACTGTGTACGTGTTTGTGAGAAGAAAAAGTAGGAAATCATCATTTGATTCGAAGTTCAGCTCAACTCTCTGTTTGGAGAACAACCTCGAAATGTGTGCCGATTCAGTTAAAACATGAGCCATAGCTGCTAGAGTAGTTAGAGTATTAGGACTCATGTTTGAGATAGAAAATGGGTTATCACGGGAGAATGCAGAATTTTTCAAAGCAGCGATTGACATCTCTTTTCAACAGCAGACGAGAAAATTCGATGCCGAAGATAGAAAAGGGTAACCATAGTTAAAGTTAATCGCAAGATACAAAATACAAACATGCATTTACAAAACATGCATTTTACAAAAAAACTGAAGCCTGCTTAAACACCCCAGCTCTGGGGTATTCGTTAAAATTTTTGGAGAGTGGGATCTATGCACCGTTGATATAAGAATCGATCCCATCATCCATTAGGTTCATCCAGGGTGTACTGTGGACTGGGGCTATGGTACCAGTTGTTGGGGAGGGGTAGGCCCTATCCCTGTACCCCTGAATTCCTACATGATCATCCACTTTACTCTTCTTCCAATCAAAGAACTGCTGATGTGCATCGAACTGCCCTTCAAAGCCGGTGTCATTTTGAGGAAAATAAGGTAATTGAGTTTTGTTAGATAAACGTTACAGAACATCAGCTACATTTAGAACAAACATCCTTATTTAAGATATAATTATTCTAACACAATATCTTAACATGCAACACATGGTACATGTTATCCTATCTCTTCTAATCTCTATCTACCAAGTACATAATATAATACGCACTCTAACACTGCAAGTTATACTAAATTATACAGCGTTTAGCTAGCATGATACAATATCTAAAAGAAAGTTACTATTATGGGTGTGTTTATCGAAGTTCAGTGTAACAATAGATATATGTATTCATAACAAAGGTTAGTTACGTAGTGGTACATAGTAGTAACGATCGTAACATGGTTAAAAACTAAAACTAACAGCCTCTTTCCGTGGTGCTCCATCATATTGGCAACACGCATACATATTTCCACATTGTGTGATATTTTACAGTTTAATAAGTTAACTCAGCCCATCATCACAGAGACATCTTTTTAAAATCTAACTTTAAAACAGTTCACAGTTACTCTGATACACATTCTCACTGCTGCTGTGACTGATCATCATTCGCTCCTTCTCCCTCTCCCCCACCTCCCCCACTCTCTACCTCATACGTAGTATACTTCTCCAACACACTTTCAGTACCGTACGAGTAAAACAAGCTCTTGTGATGGCGTATCAAATGTCTTTTCATATAGTCCTTGTAGCCAAATCGAACATTGCAAAAGTTACACTTGTACGGCTTGTGTTTTAGGTGGACGGTGTTGATGTGGATCTTGCAATTCCGGACTCGACCACTTCCTTTAAACTCTTTGTTACACACATGGCAGATATACTGGTTTTTAGCTGAGGAGAAGGTAGGTTGTTGGGGAGGAAGGATTTTTAGCTGGGGGTAAGAGGGAGATTGATATTTGGATTGTACAGGCTTTGTTATAGTATATTTTGCACATGGAAGGGAAGGAAAGAAAGGAAAGGAAAGAAGGTACATGGTAGGGTATTTGACATATTACCAGTTGTTTCAGCCTCCATCTCATTTATATTAACCATGTTCTCCCTGAAAAGAGCGAAGTGGGTTAAAAGAGTCGGGGATTCGGCAAAATTACATCGATTTCATTCCCCTGTCTCATTCTCTGTTGGAAATCATTCTAGAATAACTCTGTCGGACTTGGAAGAAAGTACACACTTGTCAAATTAATTAAACCAATTAATCAGAGTTTTAAAAACAATCTACCTGTTCTGTTGGCTATCTTTGTGTAGAGGGCTCTTCGCAGGAGTTAGTGTGGTGTAACTTGGAGGAGTATCACCGCTGAGTGGCGATGTGATGTGAGGGTGTTGCTGAGAGGGTGTGGAGGGGTGTTGTTGTGGGGTGTGGAGGGAGTGTTGGGAAGAACTTGGGTGTTCCTGGGTGATTTGTGGAGGAGGAGTGTTTTGAAATGGGGGGATTTGTGAGGGAGGGCTATGTTGGGATTTAGCAATTTGTGAGGAAGGGCTGTGTTGGGAGGGGGTGTATTGGGAAGGATTTGGTTGTAGCCATAGTTTTTGACCAGAAGAAGGTGTGATGGGTTGTTGTGAAGGTGTTTGACCGAAAGGTGTTTGACTAGATGGCGTGATAGGGAGCTTTAAGGGTGTTTGAGTAGAGGGTGTAGGGAGTTGCGAGGGTGTTTTAGTAGAATGTGCGGTTGAGGGAGATTCTGAATCATCAGTACCTTTTGTGATATCGGTGGAGGGGTATATCACACTAGTGATTTGTGTTGTGATTAGTCCAGTCCGGGATGGTGTAGTAGTAGAATTCGGTGTTTCTGAAGAGTTCAGTATTTCTGAAGAATTCAGTGTTTCTGAAGGGGTCAAGATTGTTTGAGATTGAGTCGAGAGTGTTCCTGGCGGAGACGAGGGCCGTGTTCCGGGTGTTGATGTAACGATTGTTGACATCGATCCAACCGGTAAAACTTTGGGAACTTCTCCCGCTGAAGGCCGAACAGGGCTCACAGCACTCGGTTGAGATGGTGTAACGGGCATCACAGATGAGACTGCCCCGATTGATGTCGACACGGCTGTAGTCTTTGTCACTGAGGTGTTCTCCACTGTAGCACTGGCCGATGCAGGGGTTCCAAGTGTGTTGGGAATGGTTGGTATATGTCCCACAACAGGGAATGCAATGATCTTTCTCTCCTTCTTATGATTAGGGGATTGTCGGGGAAGGACCAAGCGACGCTGCATTTCCGATGGAGTTGAGGGGGAGAAGGAGGAGGTTGATGAAGACACCATCTCTACAATACCAATGGATTCTTGAAGAGCAGCATTCGATTTTTCAAGTAGATCTTCGAACGAATGTTTTGTTGGGTGATCTGTGTCGTTGTCTGTGTGCCAACTTTTCTCCGATCCGCTCCCACTAGGCGTCCTATCTCGGGTGTCAGCTTTACCACTGGCCTCTTGCTGTCTACTTTCCACTTCCATTTCTTCTGTCTTGTCCCTGAAACGATGTTGTTTATGAATGAAATAGAGAACAAGCACTATAAAATATGACAAAGTTGAATCACCCAATTGCTAACGGCTAACCTTTTAACGGCATTCAAGATATCCCTAATCTGTGTTGTAGATGGAGTTGTAACAGGGGGAAGGGTCACTGGAGAAATTGTCGATCCAACCATTATCTTTTTTGCTGGATCGAGAAGATTGCCTGGTACAGATTGAGATTTTAGGGGTCCATTATATATTAATTGATTAATTAATTGAGAATCTATGGTATAGTATACCACATATCCATTCAACGTACATATTTGAGCCACTGTGTACGTGTTTGTGAGAAGAAAAAGTAGGAAATCATCATTTGATTCGAAGTTCAGCTCAACTCTCTGTTTGGAGAACAACCTCGAAATGTGTGCCGATTCAGTTAAAACATGAGCCATAGCTGCTAGAGTAGTTAGAGTATTAGGACTCATGTTTGAGATAGAAAATGGGTTATCACGGGAGAATGCAGAATTTTTCAAAGCAGCGATTGACATCTCTTTTCAACAGCAGACGAGAAAATTCGATGCCGAAGATAGAAAAGGGTAACCATAGTTAAAGTTAATCGCAAGATACAAAATACAAACATGCATTTACAAAACATGCATTTTACAAAAAAACTGAAGCCTGCTTAAACACCCCAGCTCTGGGGTATTCGTTAAAATTTTTGGAGAGTGGGATCTATGCACCGTTGATATAAGAATCGATCCCATCATCCATTAGGTTCATCCAGGGTGTACTGTGGACTGGGGCTATGGTACCAGTTGTTGGGGAGGGGTAGGCCCTATCCCTGTACCCCTGAATTCCTACATGATCATCCACTTTACTCTTCTTCCAATCAAAGAACTGCTGATGTGCATCGAACTGCCCTTCAAAGCCGGTGTCAGCCTGCAGTCGGAGAAGATAATCTGTCTGGGATTGGATGGCTTTGTAAGGGCAGCTGGTGACCTCAGGGTTGGTCCCAGTCCACAGGGTAATCTCAGCATGGCAAAAATAGTTCTATAAAACTTTCTCAACATGTGTTTATATGGGGTTTATATAATATATTAGATGTACTTATATTATAATTTTATTCTGAGTCCATTCAGACCTAGCATTTGCAGCCCATACAATAAAGTTTGCAATAGACCACAAAATGCTCGTTGTACAATTAACGAAAACGTTAAGTTACAAAATAAAAACATGCAATTACAAACACGAACATGCATTTTACAAAAAACTAAAGCTTCCTTAAATTGCTTAAAGATATATATCCACTTTACTCTCCTTCCGATCAAAAAAATCCCATGATGAAAAATAGTTCTATAAAACTTACTCAACATGCACCGGACTCAGAATAAAATTCCAATATTGGTGCATTGCACCAATATGTATTAGATTTTTATTTTGAGTCCGGTCAGACCTAGCATTTGCAGCCCATTTAAAACAGGCCACAAAATACTCGTTATATTAACGAAAACGTTAGCATATATCTTAAGATACAAAAAACAAACATGCATTTACAAACACAAACATGCCTTTTACAAAAAAACTGAATCCTGCTTAAACACCCCAGCTCTGGGGTATTTGTTAAAATTGTTGGAGAGTGGGGATCTAGGCAGCGTTGATATAAGCATCGATCCCATCATCCATTAGATTCATCCAGGGGGTACTATGAACTGGGGCTATGGTACCAGTTGTTGGGGAGGGGTAGGCCCTATCCCTGTACCCCTGAATTCCTACATGATCATCCACTTTACTCTTCTTCCAATCAAAGAACTGCTGATGTGCATCAAACTCCCCTTCAAAGCCGGTGTCAGCCTGCAGCCGGAGGAGATAGTCAGTCTGGGACTGGATGGCCTTGTAAGGGCAGCTAGTGACCTCAGGGTTGGTCCCAGTCCAAAGGGTAATCTCAGCATGGCACTCCTCGACAGAGGGAATCTCTTTGAGCCCCTTAATGGCCTGTGCGATCCACACAGCCTGGAGTTGGAACAAGGTAAAGGTATACCACTGGTCCTGCATACCGACATAGAACAATCTGTTATCAGCACTCTTCTTGCCCTTCGACATGGGAGTCCACACGACACCCCTGTACAGATCAGGCACATTGAGGATGGTGGGGCACTGCAGCCTGTACTCCCACTCCATGAATGGAATGTGGACCAGGTATCCGGTAGCAAGAATAACAGCGTCATACTCTCCAGAGCTACCATCCGAAAAGTGAGCAGTATTCCCGTCAAACCGGGACACAAGGGGCCGTTCGTCAATACCCTCGGGCCACTTGAAACCAGTTGGCTTGCTCCTGTAAGAGATGGTACCACCCTTAGCACCAAACTTTTTTGTCTGCAGCATCATATCTTCCCCACTGTAGCTGTTACCCACCGTCAGGACCCGTTGGCCGGTGAACTCCCGGGCATTCCTGAAGTCATGGCTGTGCATAACTCGTCCAGGGAATGTATCAAGTCCAGGGAACTCTGGGACGTTGGGGATGGAGAAGTGGCCGATAGACACAACACAATAATCAAACACATCTGAAACCGCCGTTGCTTTGTCATTGCCGTTTGACAAATTGAGAGCAGTAACGGTGAATTTCTTGACCTTCTCGCAGTAGGTTACAGATTGAACAGAGTGGTTCAGAAGGACATCTTTCTCCCCGACCCCTAGATGGTTGAAATAACCAATGAGGTAGTCACGTAGAACGGACCTTGGGGGGAAGGAGGGGATCGCCTTGCCAAAGTGTTGTTCGTAGGTGTAATCAGGGAATTCAATCGCCTCCTTAGGTCCATTGGAGAACAGATCCCTGTACTGGCTAGCATGGACTGGTTCACCAGTTTTGTCCATCCCCGTCCTCCAGGTGAAATTCCACAGCCCGAGAATAACATCCTGTTTCTCGTAGCATGTTACGGTGACTGCTCTCCCTTGGTCTTGGTATTTCTTGAGCATACCCAGCATGCAGAGGCCACTGACACCGGCACCGATCACACATACCCTCACATGATCACTCATGGCTATCCACTAAAATTGAAACAAAATTAAGTTACGAATGGGGCGAAGAGACGGGCTGTACTTGTGAATCAATAGTCACTTTATGTCTAATGCCTATTCATTATCAGCCATGTATACAACAGTAAGTACTCAGCACCGCATCGGTGGTCGGTGAGATCAGAAAAGAGCAGGGCCTAAGTTTTTGTCTTTTGAGTGGTTCCCGCGCTGGGGAATACCACGCTGGGGGGAATACATAATCAATCATATCTTCAGTTCCAGAAAAGGTACAGAAATCGTTTTGGTATCTCGGCCATCCGGGGAGCTGATGCTTGGGAATTCTCAAACTGCTCCCTTAGAAAGAGAAAGATAATGGCACCGTTGGGGAAGCCCGACACAATTGGTGACAAATTGGTGATAGATTTGATCGTTTGCCCTCCATGAACTTTTCAAAGTGGTTGTTTGATCAGGATTCAGGGGCGTCGTGCGGGCCTCGGCCTCCGGCCCAGCGCGTGCTTGGCCAGGGTCATAGGCGCCTTGGGAGGCAACCTGGTTCAGGGGGAGCGGGGGTGAAACCTCCAAAAGTGGGGTCCAGGGGCGTAGCCCCGATGGGATGCGAGGGTCGACGAGCTCAGACATTTTGAGAATTTTTGAAACTGCTGGAAATTTTGTTGTTGGGGGGGGGGAGAGCGCTCCCGTGTTAAAACCTTGGTTCCGAGGGTACTCGGATGTACATGATGAATGCGCTCTCTGGCGCCAAATGAACTCTGTGCTATAAGGCACTACAACAACCAATTAAATGGTCAATAGGCACGAGCTTGCTCGCTTGTTTCATTATCTTTATAATGTCACATCAATGCCTACGCTCCATTGAAGAGGGTGCGTCCGCGAAACTCCGGCCACCTGAAGAAAGAAGAGACGAGAATGTTGGGCGTAGATTTTGTTGAAATTAATGTCGTTAAAGTTTTAATTAGCTAAAAATCGAACTTTTAATTTTAAAATAAAGTTAATTAGTGTGTTTTTATTGAGAGGTGGTCATGTTTATTTGATAGCCTTAATTTTATTTCAAGTTTCAAGTTTCAAGTCATCACCATCATCATCACCATATAATACTTAATATTCCTTTTTGTAGTCTAATTGCTAGAAGAGCACTTACATATGCTAAACCACAAACAGGCAAAACTAACGACTTTCTAAAGCGGTGGTCAAGTTTCATCAGATATAAATCTTCAGTAGTGTCCTCTCTCAGTCTTCCTCTGAATCCTCGAAGTGAAATAGTGACAATCCTCACCATTGAGAAAGATAATCTTAGGCGAATATATTTCACACACTCTTCGTATCTGTTACCACTTGCGTCTGATTTTTGTTCTGCCAGATGCTATTTTACCTCACAAATAGGAGGCGTGTTTTGACAGTGCTATTGTGTCAATTCATTGTATTCAGATTTAATAATAAATAATAATAATAATACCACTTGCGTCTGATTTTTGTTCTGCCAGATGCTTCACGAAACTGGAAATACAAATATAAATTACCCTTGGCATACGCTGCAGGCCCTTCAAGATGAAGGGCCTGGAAGGAATGC
>AVPN01000063.1:36632-61438 GCA_000695325.1 Pleurobrachia bachei | reverse complement strand
AAAAAATAAAAATATTTTTTTACAAAAATCGTGTAAATGCTTTTATTTGACATATAGACGACTCTTAGCAATCCAAGAAGCAACTAGAAATTTTTTTAGATTTTTTGGATGCCCTAAAGTGGCAAAAATGGGTAAAAATGGGTGCGCGGGAAGTAACACTTCCCATGCGCATAAAAAGCATTTTGTACCCGTAAGGAGTTGGAGTAGGGGGCTGAAACTTCACAGTCCTTCTCTGTGTACCTGTCCACAAATTCTGGGAAGGTTTCAGTCAAATCGGAAAACTTTGTTGCAAAATGACACACCCTAATCATCAGGAACAGTTTGAGAGGAGAGGGTATCCACAATACCAAGCGGAGAGACCGCCTTACCAGGAGAGTGCAGTGAGACCGCCTTATCAGGAGAGTGCAGTGAGACCTCAATACCATGAGGCTCCTGCAGTGAGACCTCCATACGGGGGTCATCATCCCCGACCGCCGTATCAAGGAGCCCCAGCCAGGCCGCCTTATCAAGAAGCTCCTGTTAGGCCACCATATCAAGAGGCCCCTGTTAGGCCGCCTTACAATACCCTTTCTCGGCCCCCTTACGAGAATCACCAAAGGAATGAAAGGCCATGGGGTTATTAGGAGCGAGCCCGGTCTTAGTGGATTTTGAAAAAAGATTGGTCCATCAACAGAATTATTTATTTTCTGGTCAGAAAGGTACATAAGAAGCTCTACTATTCGCTGCATTGTTCTGCGTTCCCCCTATTTTAGGAAGAATTTTCTTCCAAATTTGATATTTTTGGAAGGGATTTCAGGGAAAATAACTTCTCCGTAATCTTGAAGAAAATCGTGTTTTTTAATCACGTACAGTGACAGATCTGTTTATGTTTTACATGTTCAAAATATATTTATCAACTTTTCAACCCTGCTGTCGTTCATCTTGTACCTACGGACTAACTAATTAATATATATATATATGTTACTAAACTGTTTCCGAGATTTAGAAGTTGGAAACCGTCGCAAATTATGGCCAGATTCTTTTGAGCAGGTACCCCTTTTATAACCCAAACTAAACTCCCATCCCTCTCCTCTAGTGATGGCTCGGAGCGCTCTCCAAAAGAAAATCTTGGTACAGTACCGGGAATTCCTTCGCCTCACCTGGAATAACCCCTCACTAAAAGATCATGTTAGGTCTGAGTATAGGAAATTTGGGGACGAGGTCGCCAGATCGGACTTTCTGCACATTGAGCATTTGTTGCGCCGGGGTGAGAAACAGCTGAAAATGTTGAAAAGAGAGGGTGTGGACAAGATCCACTATCGAGGACCAAAAGGCAAATGAGCATCTGCCATCTAGTTTATAAAACTATGTTTTAAATTGGGAATTGTCGATGAGTTTTGAAATAATATCTATCTTGTAAATATCTGTGACCCCCAGGCTCGATATATAATGATTGTATTTTGGATCATGTACTTGTATTTGTTTGGTTGTTTGTACAAACCTTTAGCCTTTTGCAAAATCAGACTATCCACTGGTAATCATTTAAACGTTTTCTAACTCTCACTCCCCCCAAAAGTAACAAGAACAGGGTTTCCACTTTCCCAAAGCCAGTTTACTTCATGTAACATTTCCATACCTCTCTCTTCCACAGCATGTAGAGACTGTTGCAATGACAACGTTCCACGATGAAATTGAGATAGAGGACATGGAATATGATGAAGATGAGGAAACATATTTCTATCCCTGTCCTTGTGGCGACTTGTTCAGCATCACGTGAGTATATCATATAGATCCCCGAATATTACTCTAGCCCCGGGTAGGGATCTCTCTCGATTGCCAAGCTGTATTTTAATCTTCCCCTGAATGATCCCCTCTCTTTCCCAAAAATGTAGAAATCTCTAGGTTTCACAATTCACATCTCTTCCCCCAGAAAGCAGGAGTTGGAGGATGGTGAGGAGATAGCAAAATGTCCCTCCTGCTCTCTAATGGTCCGTGTTATCTTTGATAAGGACGATTTTCTGAAAAATACCGCTAACAATACTGCTCGAATGAGTCAACAACAAACAGCATGAACATCATGAACCGACCGAATCAGGAAATACTGGTCCCTGATTGGCTGATAACAAGTCACGTGACCTAAATAACGAGTTCTGATTGGTTGTTTACTTGTTTCGGTCGGTTCCTGATAAACATGTCACGAATAATGCCCGGCTGTGCGTGTGTGCGTGTTTTTGATCTCTGGACTTCAGTTTTTTGGGGGTGAATTATTAGAGATTATATATTTTGACTGGTGTCCGGAGTTTTCGATCTTCTGTCACCTATCGCATTTTACTTGATCATCTTTTTTTACCGAGTGTGAGCTAGATATAAAGGAAGAGAGAAGTAGAGAGAAATATATACATATTATACTAAGTGAGGATGGACAATTAATTTTTCGCAGGGGGGACTCAGGGAGAAACTTTTTTATTCGTCAATGTTTGATCTGGTATCAACATCTTTTGATAGAGAGAGATAGAAAGATAGAAGGAAGATAGGGAGAGAGACCACTCATTTTTTGGAGAGTGGGTTTTCAGCTGGGGTAGATCAATATCTTGTTTTTTGCTGCCGTGTTACATAATTCTAGCTACAAAAATATATGTAATGGACAAACATTTTTTCATCCAAACAACATACTAATATATAATAATCTACATGTAAAGTGTGTGTGTGTGTGTTTTGGCTAGTTTTTATCGTTTTTACTTGCTTTATGTCACCATTCCCCGTTGCAAAGTTATTAGCGGAAACACTTTATCAGTAAAAACAGATAGAGATCTATATCGTTGGAAGAGTATAACAGCCCCAAAACCTAGTGTGAAAACCTTATTTATTATTCCAATATTAGAGGTGTGTTAAATAGGGTGAGAAACAATGTCAGACTATGTTAGAACATCTGAAACATATTTCTATCCCTGTCCTTGTGGCGACTTGTTCAGCATCACGTGATCTTATAGATGCTCGAATATTACTTTTACCCGGGGTAGGGACCCCCTTTGGAATGTTCTCCCTCCCCGGGTAGGGATCCCTCTGGATATATCTTTGATGAGCTGTTTATGATAATCTTCCCCTCTCTTTCCCAAATCTAGGAATAAAATCTCTAGTTTTCACAATTCACATCTCTGCCCCCAAAAAATCTCAATGATTCATCTCCCTTTATCTTTTTCCCCCAGAAAACAGGAGTTGGAGGATGGCGAAGAGATAGCAAAATGCCCCTCCTGCTCTCTGATGGTCCGTGTTATCTATGATAAGGACGATTTTTTGAAAAATACGGCAAATAATACCGCCAGATTGAGTCAACAACAAACTGCATAAACATCATTATGATGTCATTATGATGTCATCATGATATCATCCCCTGCTGTCTGTGTGATGCTTTCTAAGTTATTAGTTTTTTATTTGTTTTACTAACGTTTTAGTAACGGGATATTCAAAGTGTATTTAACTGTGTCAGATGGCTCATGCTTGTCTACTTCTGTCTCATTATAATCCTCTCTTCAGTAGAATGTTGAGTGACCAAGTTGAAACAGCTCCTGAACATCAGACTTGTACCAATAAAGCTGACACTGAGCCTTCCAATACTGCTGACACTGAGGCTGAAGAGCAACTTGATGTATTATATCATCCCCCGATATTGATACCCCTGGCACAACTTGATGAGCCTCAGGAGGATGTATATCAGCCCCCGATATTGATACCCCAGGCACAGCTTGATGCAGAATGGAAGAAAACTCAGCAGGACTTTGACAAGTATGTTGCTGAGTACACATTCCCTGATGACATGACAAAAAGTGGACGGAAGAAGATGATCAAGAGATTACATTTTGAGTTCTTTAAAAAGATCAGAAGGAAGATCGAGCGGGAGAAATGGAAGAGGAAGCGGGCAAGATGTAACACGGAGGGCACCGCACTGCCTCCAAAGAGACGGAAGACAATAAAACTGGCGGACAGTACAAACAAACTTCGAATTGCAGTGGACTGTAGTTTTGATGATCTCATGGCGGAGAGAGACATAGTGAAGCTATCGAAACAGATCCAGAGATGCTACGCCTTGAACAGACACATGTCTCAGCCCATTCAATTTCACCTCACCAACATTCAAGGAAAAACTCTGTCCCGCATGGATGATCATGTTGATGGTTATAAAAACTGGGACGTCCATATAAAATCGGAAACTCTCTCAGAGCTTTTCCCACGCTCTGCTGACGTTGTCTACCTCTGTGCTGAATCTGAGAACACTCTCACAGAGTTTGATGATACCAAGATCTATGCTATCGGTGGGTTTGTTGATCACAATGCTCATAAAGGTGTAGCGTATGAGAGAGCTGTAGCGGCAGGTTTTAGCCATGCCCGTCTACCCATTGACAGTTTCTTTACCCTTGCGACAAGGAAGGTTCTCACTGTGTGCCATGTTTTTGAGATTATCAAGAATTTTACCGAAATCGGAAGTTGGGAGCAGGCCATCAAGTTGACGATTCCTGCTCGAAAGGGACTAGAGACTAAGACGGAAGGAGAGAGTCTGATAGAGGAAGAGAGTAACGATGGGGAAAAGAGTAAGACTGGGGAAGAGAGTAAGACTGAGATAGAGAATGTCGTTGAGAATGATAGCAACGACAACATGCCCGGGAAAGACAGTGAATGTGGATCACCGAGCGAAAAGAGTTCTTTTAAAGAGGCTGGAGAGGGGTGTAAATCAAAAGGTCATGAGTGATTTTTGTTTGATGATTATCTTGTCTGACTTTTTATTAACTTATTACTTTGGCAAGTGTGTTTTGTTTCCATTAATTTTGAAGCCGTTTTATAACTTTTCACTAGCTCTCTTAATTTTAGTTTTAAAATGGGAAGAAGCAACAAACGTAAGCAACGAAAACCTGACAACTCAGATCGACTTGAAAGACGGGTTGCGTTTGCCGAGGAAAATTACAAAAAACATGAGTCAGAATTTGAGACTTTTCTGGCTGATTACCAATTTTCTCCTAAACTCACTGCTCCCGGAAAGGCAACTATCATCACTAAATTTCGGAGTTCATTTTTCGAGAAGGCCCTTCGTAAGTTAAATGCTGCTAAGCTGAAACGTGACGGTGGGGATATGCCTGCTAAACGGGCCCGGATTAATCCAGCTGACAGCACTAACAAGCAGCGAATTGTCATTGATTTTAGTAACAACACTTATCATGATGAGGTTGAAAAACTAGCTAAACTAGTATCCGAGTGTCACCGTCTCAATATCAGGGTTGCTGAGCAACCGTTCCAGCTTCAATTCGTTAACCCATCAGAAGAATTACAATTGAAACTAAAGGCTGGAGGGTTTGGAGCATGGGGTTGCCAGGCTTTGTCAGTAGACGTGCCATCACTATCAGACTTGTTTCCAATCCAGGATATTGTTTATTTGTGTGCTGATTCGGAAAACGTTATCTCAGAATTGGATGAATCCAAAGTTTATGTTATTGGAGGTTTTGTCAACCAGAGTGAGAATGGTGTGAATCAGGCAGGTGGATACAGCCATGCTCGTTTCCCAATTGTAGAGGAGGGAGATAATATCGGGATGGTTGAAATGTTTCAGATTATAATGAACTGCAGAGAAATTGGGAATATGGAGGAGGCAGTCAAGTTTGTGTTACATCCGCCGAGATCGAAGTTGAGTGATGAAGGTGATGGGGAAGCATCGGGAAGTTGATTGTTAATTTTATTGTTTTGCATGTAAATTTTGTCTTCTTAATCTTTTATTCAACTCGTTTTGTCTTCTTACTTTGCCCTCAAACCTGAAACGTAACGATGGGGAAAAGAGTAAGACTGGGGAAGAGAGTAAGACTGAGATAGAGAATGTCGTTGAGAATGATAGCAACGACAACATGCCCGGGAAAGACAGTGAATGTGGATCACCGAGCGAAAAGAGTTCTTTTAAAGAGGCTGGAGAGGGGTGTAAATCAAAAGGTCATGAGTGATTTTTGTTTGATGATTATCTTGTCTGACTTTTTATTAACTTATTACTTTGGCAAGTGTGTTTTGTTTCCATTAATTTTGAAGCCGTTTTATAACTTTTCACTAGCTCTCTTAATTTTAGTTTTAAAATGGGAAGAAGCAACAAACGTAAGCAACGAAAACCTGACAACTCAGATCGACTTGAAAGACGGGTTGCGTTTGCCGAGGAAAATTACAAAAAACATGAGTCAGAATTTGAGACTTTTCTGGCTGATTACCAATTTTCTCCTAAACTCACTGCTCCCGGAAAGGCAACTATCATCACTAAATTTCGGAGTTCATTTTTCGAGAAGGCCCTTCGTAAGTTAAATGCTGCTAAGCTGAAACGTGACGGTGGGGATATGCCTGCTAAACGGGCCCGGATTAATCCAGCTGACAGCACTAACAAGCAGCGAATTGTCATTGATTTTAGTAACAACACTTATCATGATGAGGTTGAAAAACTAGCTAAACTAGTATCCGAGTGTCACCGTCTCAATATCAGGGTTGCTGAGCAAC
Organism: Pleurobrachia bachei; assembly: GCA_000695325.1. NCBI lineage: Eukaryota > Metazoa > Ctenophora > Tentaculata > Cydippida > Pleurobrachiidae > Pleurobrachia > Pleurobrachia bachei. Next base: position 54,946 of record AVPN01000063.1, on the reverse strand, counting down.
CGTTCCAGCTTCAATTCGTTAACCCATCAGAAGAATTACAATTGAAACTAAAGGCTGGAGGGTTTGGAGCATGGGGTTGCCAGGCTTTGTCAGTAGACGTGCCATCACTATCAGACTTGTTTCCAATCCAGGATATTGTTTATTTGTGTGCTGATTCGGAAAACGTTATCTCAGAATTGGATGAATCCAAAGTTTATGTTATTGGAGGTTTTGTCAACCAGAGTGAGAATGGTGTGAATCAGGCAGGTGGATACAGCCATGCTCGTTTCCCAATTGTAGAGGAGGGAGATAATATCGGGATGGTTGAAATGTTTCAGATTATAATGAACTGCAGAGAAATTGGGAATATGGAGGAGGCAGTCAAGTTTGTGTTACATCCGCCGAGATCGAAGTTGAGTGATGAAGGTGATGGGGAAGCATCGGGAAGTTGATTGTTAATTTTATTGTTTTGCATGTAAATTTTGTCTTCTTTTATTCAACTCGTTTTGTCTTCTTACTTTGCCCTCAAACCTGAAACCCGACCCAATAACTCTCTCAAAGAACTTTACATTTCAGGGAAAGCTATGACATGAATACGAACCTTCTACATCTATTATACTCCTGTTACTGAATCCCGGTAGACCCACTTGGCACCCAGCTAGAACTTTTTATCTCTAATAGCGCCCTAGGGTTATATTCTACCCGCAGTGAGAGGTTTTCCGTGGTTCTTTCAGCATGAGGACTCTCCTCAAATTCATCATTGGAGCATGTGTTTTCTGTTGTGTACAGTTCGCAGTTCTCCTCTACCTCTCATCTTCCCTCCAATTAGACGGCAGTACTAACTCAAATGAGGGAGTTAGGAAGCGATCGCCAAAACTCATACAAGAAACTTTTGACAACCAACCGATTTGGAAAACTAGGCTTCCAGATTCACCTGATGTTGAGGTCCCATTACGGGGTCTGTCTCAGGTTCAGATGAAGTTGTTTAAAGAGGGTATGGGACTCCAGAGTGGGTTATGGTTGGATAAATCTGGGGTGTTTAAGTGTGACGAGGGCAAGGTGGTTCTGGATCTTGCTAGTGTGAATGATGATTATTGTGATTGTGAAGACCATACAGATGAACCTGCAACTGCTGCCTGCTATAATGTGAGTTTTACTTTTTATGTCTGTCTGTCTCTCTTTCTCTGTCTCTTTATCTGTCTCTGTCTCTCCCTCTCCCTCTCTCTCTCTTTCTCTCTCTCTCTCTCTCTCTCTCTCTCTCTCTCTCTCTCTCCCTCTATCCATTTCTTTTATTCCTCAGGGTGTATTCTGGTGTTCCCCGGATGTAAAGTTTCCCAGCTCGCACGTTAACGATGGATTCTGCGACTGCTGCAATGGGAGGGATGAATGGGAGGGTAAAGTTCACTGCCTACCGTGTACCTAACATATTGTGATGATTATTGCTTACAAAACCCACCGGCTGGGTCCGGTGATTGTCATGTTTTTGTCGGGCGTTCTTTTTAGGCGTGTGCCACGCTTATAGTTGCTGTGACACTATTTTTGTTTCAGTTTTAGTTATAGCTGTTTTAAGTTATGGTCTTCTTTTCATTTAATTTTTACCCGGGTTTATAGTTTGCTGAAATTCTGTAACAATTATTATTTGACGTAAACAGTGCAAAATAACAGTGTGTTTCCCTCAATGTTTCCTATAGCACGCCAGTACATAATCCAACAATATCAGTTTCTCTTGGCCCCGTTTCCTATCCCCAACTCACATAATTCCATAACACGATTCCTACACAAACACAAAATATTTCTAGTGAGACATGGCACGAAGGAAGAAACGAGCAGCCCCGGCTGTTGTAGGAGGGTCGACCCCGGAGGTGAACAGAAAGAAAGAGAGGGGTGAGGTGAGGTTTGAGTTCCAGAAACATACTGTAAACAGGGACATTAAGAGGATGAACGGGGAGGTACAGGAAATCGGGGAAGCGGTGAGTTGATATAATTTACTTTTAATTACTTCTAATAGGCTGTTTTGGGTATCCTTCCTCAGCTCTGTAACTAACTTTTGTGAAGTGTCTACAATAACTGTTTTTTGTGATCTTGGCCACCCCGTTTTCCGGAAGAAAAAACAACCAAATCATTTTTTTACAGCTGATAAACCAGAACAACGAGGCACTGAAGAAATTCAAACAAACGACTCCTGCCGAGATAGGGAACATGACTGTTAGAGATTTTATAGAGGCTGGCTACCTACTGGACTACAATCTCTCCGATCAAGGGAAATTCCTGGCCCTGTCACACTTACACGTGGATTTCAAGTTAGTTTTGTGAGATTATTGTGGATTAATATCAAACTAATGATACCTCGTTTCGTGAAAAAGAGGGTAGAGAAAGGCAATTTAAATCAATTATTGCCTAACATCACCCCTTACCCCAGAGCTTCAGATATAGAGGCCCATCCGGCTACTAAAGGACGACCAACCGGTACAGCCCCTCGATCAGTTCTAAAACCGACCACTAAACCTGCTGTAAGGGAGAGTGTTAGACGGAACTTGGTAGATTTACCCGAGTTTTCTACCCCCGCCCCAGGAACACTCACAAACGCTCAGAAACTCCTTATCACACCAAGGGTAGGTTTATTCCCACCCGTACCCCGGCCCCCACCCCCGATTAGTCTGTTAAAAATGCAAATTATAGTTCTAAGAACACTGCCAATCCATTATCTTGTTCCCACATTCCTGTGTTCTGAAACTTCTTCCCCTCTCTGTCATATCTCCCTCCCTCTCCCTCTGAGTAAAACTTACTCCCTTATTTGTCTCTATTCATTCTTCAATATCATATCTCTCTCTATCAGCCCTTTCTCTCATTCCCTCTAAATATATCTTCCCTCCTGACCCTCACTCCCTGATCTCCTCCCAGGTTGTATTACCTGCCAAGAAGGGCCACATAGTGGTGTACACTGAAAATGGCTCACCCTACCACCTCAATGTTCGAACAATGAAAGCAGTGTCCGGTAAACAACAAGAGACGGCTGTGGAGCCAGAATCCGAACAGCGACCCCGTAGGACAACGAGGGCTACAAAACGATAACGGAACTAATGTCTAGACAGAGCAATGTCTGGTTTATATTGTTGGTTCAGAGTTAGCGAGAGATTTAGATGAACTGTTCTAACCCTCCTTTACATTTATTTGTAAGAGAGGGTCAAATAAGACAAAAATGGACAAATTTGACGATGTAAGGACGCGAGGTGCAGAGTATTTTAAGCAGTAAAATTATTTCCACACAGCACTGCACACACTTTGTGTAGAAGAAGTATACAAACATTCTTCAGTTGTTCTTCAGTATAAATTAGCGAATAATAATAATAGTTATTAGTTAAATGTGTAATCAACGTTTTATTTTGTTTGTCAAACCACTAACCAATAGCCCTTATTTTATAGCAAGAATGTTATGACGATTGTTTATCGAAAGAACGCGTCAAAGTAAGTGACCAATTGTTTTTTCCTATCTTAAATTTCCAATTCCGGCCAGTCCCCCAACCGCCCCAACCGTATTTTCGAACACACTCAATTTCACGCACCCTGTTGGCTACTTTGCGTGACACGCGATACTCTTTTTACTGACAAAGGCCCAGCAAGTTCGCGCAACCCTATCCCGCGCACTGCTATTCAAAGCAAAATCATTCCCACGCTCACGACTGACCTTCAAAAGTGAAGTGTTTTGACAAAATTGGATCTTGTTGGTTCCTAATGCTAACCGTTGACTATTTCAGATGTTTCAAGAAAAAGTGTCTAGTATTGTTCAAGATCTTCTTAAAATAGCTGCAGGTTGGTGTTTGAATCTTGGACGATGCTGACAGTTAACACTACCCCATTGTAACAAAGAGAGTATAGGAGAGAGTGGTCAGTGACTAGAATCTCTCCAAGGATTACTCATGCATTTATTTTATAACTTCTCGCCTCAGATGCGGATTTGGCTCTAAAGAAAGAAAGGGATGCCCATGAAGAGACAAAGCGTAATTTTGAGAAGTAGGTTGATATGATTTGAACCCCCCCTCCCCCCCCACGGCCCCAAACTTTGTAGAAACAAGGTTCTCCATCTCTGTTGAGACAAAATCTTATACTGCTCCACCTCAGGTTACAGCAGTTAATGTCAGAGCAACAGGTGAAGAAAAGGGAGTTGGCGTTATATACCAAGAAGAAGGAGAAAGAGTGGCGTGACATGGTTCTTGCTCAAAAGGAATTGTTGAAATCGTGCACCTGTCGGAAAATTAGATCCCTCTTGAAAAGGTATGTTGCTCTAAAGTTTTCTCTTTCTTTCTCTAATCATTCGATGTTATATTTAGTCAACTAACACAATACGGGGCGGCGACGGTCACGAGAGTGATCGACCGGGTGTAGAGGTAGCTCAAATTAATTTAGTCGACTAACACATACATTACGTTTCAGTAACTCATCGATTGTTCCAGTACAGTCCCCGGTAAAACCTGCTTCCCCGGTAAAACAGCCTTCTCCCACTATACCTCCTACCCTTAACACCACCACGCCATCCTCATCCCCTCAAAAACGGAGCAAATTGAGCAGACACCGGGGTGATCGAGATAGCAAAAATGTAGTTTATGCTGAAGATACACCCCCACAAAATCAGACGAAGCAAAATCGAACAGTTTTCCATCAAGATGGGGAGAAATTGGATGTTCATGAAACATCTCCAGTAGAAATAAAACCAGAAAGTAGTTCAGCTCAGTTGTCACCTGTGGAAATGGATTCTCTGTCAGATTTATCATTATTAGAAGAACCAAAGCAGGAACCAAAGCAGTTCAATATACTAACTGAGTGCAGAGGTGAGATCTCTTTAAACGAAGATAAACTTGGATTCAGTCTTCCCTCCCCCGTCCGCCCTCACAAATCACAGGGAAAAGCAAGAATATCGGAACCAAGTGATACTGGACAAGCCAAATCTGATAATGTTATGACAGTGGAACGGGCTCCAAAACCGTCTAAAAAGGATTTCAAATACGTTAAACCCGTGAGAAAGAAAGATGAGAGGGCAAAATTAGCTGCTACGGCATGCCATGCGTGTTATGGGTACTACAAAGCTGCTGGGCTTGATGATGCCGCTATAGCTGAGGCTATTGGTAAGTTTTTAGTGTTGGGTGTACTGTGTAAACTGTAATGTATAGATTGTAGAGTATTGGGCTGTTGGAATTGACCCGGGTAGGGGAATATTGACTTCATCTTTGATTGTTTTCATTAACTTTGTTCTTCAACAGCTCCCACTTATTTCAGGGGACGCATCGAGGCACCGTCACCAGCACGGTCCCCCGCCCTCCACCCCTCCCTCATTCTGGGCTATGGAAATCACTGGGGAGGAACCTGAAATTGTACCACACACCCAACGGAAGAGAAGATAGAAGACCTAATAAATATATGAAGGGAAAAGCTTTTTCGTGAATAATTAGGCAGTAGTGATTAGATCGAAATTTAGTGTATTTGTTGTCATGTTTTGTAGGGTTTCAGATTTATTGTAATTTGTAGGACGAAAAGGGTTGACCTTCGCTTCATCTAGGCTATTTCTAGGGTATATTTTGTCACTGTCAAATTTCAATTGACAACCAGTAAATTCGATGCTGACAGGATGATTTTAATCTTCGTTTTGTTGTTGTTCTTAAACGTTACTAAATATTCAGACTCAAATTCTAATCAACTCTCAATTAGTCTTCCAATCAAGAGATATTTGTCTTACGGGAGATGGTGACATCATTTTGCGATCTGTACGTTACACGCATACTTTTTACTTTCTAAAACTAAAATGTGAGGTGAAGCCGCGCCGCGCGTGACAAATCAAGGTCTTGCGAGACTGAGATTTTGACTTGACTCAAGATTCAAACTTTTTGAGAAGTTGTTTCGAATTTCAACTTTCAAGCGATCTCTGACTGTTAAAACCATCGAGGGAACGTCAAAAATTTTCCGGTGGCTTAGCTTCGCATCCTAGACCACCACCGGGGCTGGACCCCGCTTGTGGGGGGTTTCTCCCCTGACCCGGGCTGCCTCCCAAGGCCCCTGGACGCACCATGGTTTCGGACCTCAAAGCTTCAGTTCTCTCAGCTTTCTCTTTCTCTCTTAAATCTTTGTTTCTAGGAAATAGGGCTGCAGATGATTAGGTGACACCCTGTTCTGTGAGCTGAGATTTGAGGGTTTGGGCAATGGCGGGAAGATGGGGAAGATTAGCGAAACTTTACGAACGGGTGCTAGCCAAACACCAATACGCTACTAATGTTGTAGGAACCGGATCTGTGTTTCTTGCAGGGGATTTGATTTCACAGCAGGTAAAATTGCAAACTAGTAAACCTTGCTCAAACGACAAACGTGTGTGTATAATTGGTCCAACTTTTGAGTCAAAATCCAAAGTTATCTGTTATCAGCTCTTATTCGATGAAGTTCTAACCCCTACATCTTTGTTCAGTTAATCGAGAGAAAGGGAAGGCAACATGAAATAGAGAGGACAGGACGGTCTGTCGCGGTTGGGGCAGGATTTATTGCACCCTTCGTCACGTTCGCTTACAATGTGGTTGATAAGGTAGGAATTGAATCCTTGCGTGAGTTGAATAGGAGTTATGTTGTAAGGCCGCTCTCTGAGTTGATTCGCTACACAATTTACAGCGGAGTGTATCGTACAAATTTTCACCCGCTGATATGTATAATACCCATTCTGAGCGTTTCTATTCATCTTTCTTTCTCCTTTTCAGGTTATAGGTTCCTCCCAAAGTATTGTGTCTTCAGTAAAGAAAGTTGGTATAATTGCCTGTTTTTCACCGCTAACAAACACCGGTTATATGCTTTTCAATGGACTTTTGAAAGGGCAAAATTTCGACGATATTACATTAAAAATCAGGTACAACAAACTACTAACTACATTATAAGTTTTTTAGATTATGAATTCATATTTATAAATTATCTCCCTTATCCTGTCCTTTCAGATCAGACCTAGCCGAAGTTTTGATAGTCGGGTATTCCGTTTGGCTACCTACACATTTCTCCCTTTTTGTCTTTGTCCCTTTACAACATCGCCTCCTGATTTCTAACATTGTTGGCGTCATGTGGACAGGGTATTTGACATATGCTGCCAATAGGACCGCTAAAAAGAATGATGTTTTATAATGCCGTGTTAGAGAATTTGAATTGTCAGAGTTTTTATTATTCTCTCTGGGCTTTACATAATGGTATGCTGGGAATTTTGTAGTCGTTTAATTTCAGGTGATTTTAAATCGTGTCTTTGTATATTGTTGGATTTTAGTGCTTCCGTTGTAGTAACTCCTCTATTAATTAACATAGATATCAAGTATCTTGGCAAATCTATTCACCACCTTGTCTACTTGCTAGCTATATTTGTGATGGAAAATCTACGAAATGAATACTGATAAAGGATGTGGTGGTGTTGCTAAGGGATCAGGTATGAATATTGGTCCAGGAGTATTATATTAGCATTTACTACAACTGTTTCCTGTGAACATGGGGCTTGTCACCCAAAAATTTCGTAATATTTGACGCTTCCGTGTTGATTAGCTGGTATCTACATCATTATCGAAATATCATTCTATTCTACCCTTTATTCCACGCTATTCTACCCTTTTTCGTTATCAAAATAGATCCCTCATTGATTTCTACCCTTTATTCGAATAAACTGTTAACTAATGTCTTCTGTGTACTATCTAGTATCCTTATAAACACTTATAATCAAGAAAATAATGCCTTTTTTAAGAAAATTTCAGAGTCTAATGCCTTTTGAAATAAGTTGACACTGGGGAGTTGATTCGCTACACAATTTACAGCGGAGTGTATCGTACAAATTTTCACCCGCTGATATGTATAATACCCATTCTGAGCGTTTCTATTCATCTTTCTTTCTCCTTTTCAGGTTATAGGTTCCTCCCAAAGTATTGTGTCTTCAGTAAAGAAAGTTGGTATAATTGCCTGTTTTTCACCGCTAACAAACACCGGTTATATGCTTTTCAATGGACTTTTGAAAGGGCAAAATTTCGACGATATTACATTAAAAATCAGGTACAACAAACTACTAACTACATTATAAGTTTTTTAGATTATGAATTCATATTTATAAATTATCTCCCTTATCCTGTCCTTTCAGATCAGACCTAGCCGAAGTTTTGATAGTCGGGTATTCCGTTTGGCTACCTACACATTTCTCCCTTTTTGTCTTTGTCCCTTTACAACATCGCCTCCTGATTTCTAACATTGTTGGCGTCATGTGGACAGGGTATTTGACATATGCTGCCAATAGGACCGCTAAAAAGAATGATGTTTTATAATGCCGTGTTAGAGAATTTGAATTGTCAGAGTTTTTATTATTCTCTCTGGGCTTTACATAATGGTATGCTGGGAATTTTGTAGTCGTTTAATTTCAGGTGATTTTAAATCGTGTCTTTGTATATTGTTGGATTTTAGTGCTTCCGTTGTAGTAACTCCTCTATTAATTAACATAGATATCAAGTATCTTGGCAAATCTATTCACCACCTTGTCTACTTGCTAGCTATATTTGTGATGGAAAATCTACGAAATGAATACTGATAAAGGATGTGGTGGTGTTGCTAAGGGATCAGGTATGAATATTGGTCCAGGAGTATTATATTAGCATTTACTACAACTGTTTCCTGTGAACATGGGGCTTGTCACCCAAAAATTTCGTAATATTTGACGCTTCCGTGTTGATTAGCTGGTATCTACATCATTATCGAAATATCATTCTATTCTACCCTTTATTCCACGCTATTCTACCCTTTTTCGTTATCAAAATAGATCCCTCATTGATTTCTACCCTTTATTTCATTCTATTCTACCCTTTATTCCACGCTATTCTACCCTTTTTCGTTATCAAAATAGATCCCTCATTGATTTCTACCCTTTATTTCATTCTATTCTACCCTTTATTCCACGCTATTCTACCCTTTTTCGTTATCAAAATAGATCCCTCATTGATTTCTACCCTTTATTTCATTCTATTCTACCCTTTATTCCAGGCAATAGCTCCCTAATCATCATGCTAATTGATGTCTTATTCCAGGCAACTCGGGTGAGCGAGGATCACAGGGGGACAGGCCAGGAGAGGAAGAGGGACAGGTGTACTGTGTGAAGGACAGACAACTGTTAGACGGAGTAGCCAACTTTTATAACAACGCCAAACTTAGTGATGTTACACTTAAAGTTGGAGACAAAAGGTTTCACTGTCAATAACTTGCCCCATATTTTAGCGTATTTCCCTGTATCTCAAAAATACTCTAATCTCAAATCAGTAACCCGACGATTTTGTATTGCCTACAAATCTCTCTCTTAGTTTCTACTCTTTCAGTTACCCGACGCACAAGTTCCTGCTGTCCTGTGTTAGTCCCGTGTTCAGACAGATGCTTGATGACGCCAATAACTGGGAGGAGAGCAAGGAATCAACAGTAATTCTAACGGTAATTTAATTATCCAATTAACATGATTACATTAAGTATTGGTTTTGTTCAAACTCTTTTATTTTATTTTAACTAACTTGGCAATTAGTTATAACAAAACTTGAAGTTAATTGAACTCTTAAATTAATCAATTTATCAAAAAACAAACACACCCAGGAACTGCCAGAGTGTGCGGACACCTTTGGTTCCTTTCTCCAGTTCATCTACAGTGGTCGAGTGATTCTGAACTCCAACACTGTCAAACCTCTGTTTCTACTCGCTGATAAATATGCAATTACAAGTCTACAGGTAAATTAGCAAAAGAGGGTTTTTGTTTATAGCTCGCTTCGAGCCTCATCGTTCCAATAAGAAGGGGGTTCTTAGATTTGAAACATTCAGTGCACACTGCAAGTGATTGCATTTTACAATTTCATGTCCTGTTCTTAGTTCAGTTATTAGTTCAGTAAAGGCCTCGACTGATCTCTCCAGCTACCACCCCACCATCGCACCGTTATTAGCGACTTTACATAAAGGTAAAACCGTCTGTTAGTAAGCGTGTACAATACAGGATTAACAACGACACCCACACAAACCAAACCAGTCTCCAATAACGCGTTATACGGCCCCGATTCATCTGTTTTAGTAATCTCACTCCGAACGGTAAAGAAAAGGTAGCCAGACCAACTTACAAGGAAGACAGTTGTAAGGGTCACAACCGTGGTCAAGGCTTTGAAATTAAAACCGGGTGTCAGACGTTTCCGGGTTGCCACTATGAGGAGGAATGAGTTGCAAGTAAAGATCGTGATGAGAGGAATCAGGATCAGGAACATTGCTAAAATCAGATAAAACTTGTACTTTACTGCCAGTGATGGTGCTGTGGAGTGCCAAAACCTTACCCTACAGTCCCACGCAGTGTCATCAAAATAGTACTCCGTCCCATCGGAAACCTCAACAAACTCTATTGAAGTCACTAAACTCACCATTAGCAGCCAATAAGCGATCAATAACACCCATGCTTTTCGTGGTGTGATCATCTCTCTTAGTGGTGCTTGTACCACCAACACCCTGTGGACGGTGATCGAGGTGATGGTCCACAGGCTTATCGCGCCAGTGGCATGTCGAGCCATATAGAAAGCCTTGCAGAATGCCATCCCAAAAGGGTTCGAGTTCGTCATGGAAGAGATAAAGTTGGGCAGAATACCGACCAATGTGAATGTTAAATCTGCTACTGCCAAATTCCGGACAAACATAACGGAGACTTCGTCCAAGTTGATTGCGTTGTATCGTACCGAGGAGTAGATAACAAGCGTGTTACCGGATAGGCCGAAGAGGGAGGTGGTTGCAAAGAAAATCACCGAAAACCACCGGAGATTCATGTTGTTGAGGTAGCTGTACTAGTGGGGAATAAAATCAACAGTTAGTAGGATCGAGAAATTACACATTATATCAGCAGCTGGAATTAAACCAAGAGGACCAAAAGGGTACTCCTTTTACGATAGTAGTAATATTATATCAGAATTCCAATATAATTCGTGAGATGCTATTCATTGACAAATATAGCAGCCATAGCCCACCAGTTATTTTTGATGGTGGGAAAATTCATGAAACTGTCGGCTGAGTAAGGATATCTGGAATCGATCAGTCGCCTGAATCTGTGAACACTGAACAATCGCAATTCAGCGGTTATATATTTAAAGAGTTAGATATATCTAACTCTTCACTCTTGTCCGAAGATCTACCAAATAACCCTCCCTCTACTACCCAGGACTAAAACTACCCCCCCTACTACCAGGAGTTGTGTAGTGTGTTCTTCAGGAGACACCTATCAGCCAGTACAGTACTAGATGTCATATCCCCTCCCCTACTATCCAGCACTCTATATTCTATAATATCTCCCTCCACTAACAACTATCACCCCCCTCCCAGGAGTTGTGTAGCGTGTTCTTCAGGAGACACCTATCAGCCAGTACGGTGCTAGATGTTATCTCCTTCGCACACAAGTTTGATATGACCGACCTTGCAGACAGGTGAGAATTTAACTACCTCAGACTTGTGCAGCTCACACCGCTTTTTATTTATCGAGCTCTGGGGGGGTTTGGTAGATCAATGTGAAATGTGAATCCATTTAGAGGGTGTGAGATTTAACAATCTTCAGTTTTGCAGCTGTAGAATGAGTCCGTAAATCCCCTCCCCCAAGGGCCAAAATGTTTCAGCTGTATAATAACCCCCCTGAACCCCTCCCCGCCAAGGTGTTTGAAGTACGTTGCAGAAAATGCGGAGGAGGTCATGTATACTCCGGGTTGGGCGGATCTCGATCAAAACATCCTGATACTGATTGTACAACGAGATGATCTACAGGTAACGGATCTCTCTCTTTCTCCCTATCTCTCTCTCTCTCTCTCTCTCTCTCTCTCTCCTCTATCTCTCTATCTCTCTATCTCTCTATCTCTCTATCTCTCTATCTCTCTATCTCTCTCTCTCTCTCTCTCTCTCTCTCTCTATCTCTCTATCTCTATCTCTGTATCCCTCCCAGATTTGGAACGAGATAGAGCTGTTCAGTGCAGTCCTCAGGTGGGTCAGTGCAGATCCAAAAAGAGAAACTCTCGTTCCACAGATTTTCCACCTACTAAGGTTTCCTCTCATTTGTTACGAGCTGTTGACCCACCTTGTAGAACCTAATATTATTTTCCAAAGATGCCCGGAGATTCAGGTAATTTAAAGAAACTCTAACCGACACATTGTTTAGATCATACCTTCCTTCCACTACCCCTCTCCAAACCGAGTTGAGTGCACGACGTTACCAGTCATGTAGTATGACAACACACTTCATAGCTGCTCAATAGTTGCTCGGTACTGCTATTAGCAGCTGCTCACTGCTCACCATCCTAACCCCCTTTCCCAGTACCTGCTCTCTAACACCCCACGTCATAGTTGTTGCTCAGTAGCTGCTCAACCTCCCAAACACCATTTCCCAGTACCTGCTCTCTAACACCCCACGTCATAGTTGTTGCTCAGTAGCTGCTCAACCTCCCAAACACCATTTCCCAGTACCTGCTCTCTAACACCCCACGTCATAGTTGTTGCTCAGTAGCTGCTCAACCTCCCAAACACCATTTCCCAGTACCTGCTCTCTAACACCCCACGTCATAGTAGTTGCTCAGTAGCTGCTCACCATCCTAACCCCTTTTCCCAGTACTTGCTGACAGAAGCATACAAGTACCAGCTCCTCCCAGACGAGCAGCGTGAGAAATACTTCGCAAATAACATCCGATGCAGACCAAGACAATACAACTTTGTGGAGCTGGGCCGGTATGCGTACTGTGTGAGGAGTTATAGTACTCTCTCTCTCTCTCTCTCTCTCTCTCTCTCTCTTTCTCTCTCTCCCCTCTCTCTCTCTCTCTCTCTCTCTCTCTCTCTCTCTATCTCTCTATCTCTATCTCTGTATCCCTCCCAGATTTGGAACGAGATAGAGCTGTTCAGTGCAGTCCTCAGGTGGGTCAGTGCAGATCCAAAAAGAGAAACCCTCGTTCCACAGATATTCCACCTACTAAGGTTTCCTCTGATTTGTTACGAGCTGTTGACCCACCTTGTAGAACCTAACATCATCTTCCAAAGATGCCCCGAAATTCAGGTAATTTTCAGAATCTCTAACCAACATTGTAACACACAGAATTTAGATCATACCTTCCTTCCACTACCCCTCTCCAAACCGAGTTGAGTGCACGACGTTACAGTCATGTAGTATGACAACACACTTCATAGCTGCTCAATAGTTGCTCGGTACTGCTATTAGCAGCTGCTCACTGCTCACCATCCTAACCCCCTTTCCCAGTACCTGCTCTCTAACACCCCACGTCATAGTTGTTGCTCAGTAGCTGCTCAACCTCCCAAACACCATTTCCCAGTACCTGCTGACAGAAGCATACAAGTACCAGCTCCTCCCAGACGAGCAGCGTGAGAAATACTTCGCAAATAACATCCGATGCAGACCAAGACAATACAACTTTGTGGAGCTGGGCCGGTATGCGTACTGTGTGAGGAGTTATAGTAAACTCAAAATTCTAACGTGAGTTGGCCGACTACTGAAACAGTGAAATTACATTTCTTGTCCAGTAATTATTGTGAAAAGGCTTGGAGGTAGACAATGGGTTTTTAGTACACCATAATTTATTGAGTATCCTCCCCCCCCCTTCAACAAATAATCAAGTTATTGCCGATTGTAACATGACCGTTTCAGTCCCCTTCTATCTTCTCTTTCCAGGCGGCTTGTAACTGAGACATTCCAGACAATGACCTGTATAGGGAACCAGCCTGTTCCCCAGATACCTCCCCGACCCGATGGCAGTATTCCGGAGCTACCCCGGTGGAGTTGGAGCCTGTGGGTGGAACCTAAGGTAATGAGGGATTGGGAGGGGTGATTTGTTCTTGTTTAGTGGTTAGGTGAAGGAGGGAGGGTCGAAGGGGTGGGGTGATTAGTTCTTGTTCAGTGGTTTGGGGAGGGGTTAAATATCTAGTGCCACTTTGTCCCTTACATCCACTTTTCTTGTTTGATTTGTTCGGACTCTCTCGTGCCTCTCGGACAGGAGAGAACACACGTTTCTAATTATTATATTCCCTCGATCTATGTATCCGTCTAATTCCACGTCTCCACAGGGTGATGCAGACTTAACACCACACACGGGTGTTAACGAAGAAGAAACTAGAAAATTCGGACTGTTCCTAATGCCTGTTAAAAACACAGAATCCGACCAACGGGAGATAGATTGTGTATTTGTGGTGTTTGGCCGTGATTCAGATGGTCAACCAACGGGGCACTCGCTCAGAGACAGCTATGTGTATCAGCCTAACACCCAGATAGGATATGGGGAGCCGGATCTTTTGAAAGATGAGAGTAACAGTCAGAGTTATATACAAAATGATGAGGTGCGTGACATGTGTGATATAGCTAGTTAGTTTTATATAATGTTTGTCTCACAAAAGACAACCCTCTCTAAACCGTTACAGTCATGTAGTGTGTCAAGCTCCTCCCAGACGAGCAGCGTGAGAAATACTTCGCAAATAACATCCGATGCAGACCAAGACAATACAACTTTGTGGAGCTGGGCCGGTATGCGTACTGTGTGAGGAGTTATAGTAAACTCAAAATTCTAACGTGAGTTGGCCGACTACTGAAACAGTGAAATTACATTTCTTGTCCAGTAATTATTGTGAAAAGGCTTGGAGGTAGACAATGGGTTTTTAGTACACCATAATTTATTGAGTATCCTCCCCCCCCCTTCAACAAATAATCAAGTTATTGCCGATTGTAACATGACCGTTTCAGTCCCCTTCTATCTTCTCTTTCCAGGCGGCTTGTAACTGAGACATTCCAGACAATGACCTGTATAGGGAACCAGCCTGTTCCCCAGATACCTCCCCGACCCGATGGCAGTATTCCGGAGCTACCCCGGTGGAGTTGGAGCCTGTGGGTGGAACCTAAGGTAATGAGGGATTGGGAGGGGTGATTTGTTCTTGTTTAGTGGTTAGGTGAAGGAGGGAGGGTCGAAGGGGTGGGGTGATTAGTTCTTGTTCAGTGGTTTGGGGAGGGGTTAAATATCTAGTGCCACTTTGTCCCTTACATCCACTTTTCTTGTTTGATTTGTTCGGACTCTCTCGTGCCTCTCGGACAGGAGAGAACACACGTTTCTAATTATTATATTCCCTCGATCTATGTATCCGTCTAATTCCACGTCTCCACAGGGTGATGCAGACTTAACACCACACACGGGTGTTAACGAAGAAGAAACTAGAAAATTCGGACTGTTCCTAATGCCTGTCAAAAACACAGAATCCGACCAACGGGAGATAGATTGTGTATTTGTGGTGTTTGGCCGTGATTCAGATGGTCAACCAACGGGGCACTCACTCAGAGATAGTTATGTGTATCAGCCTAACACCCAGATTGGATATGGGGAGCCGGATCTTTTGAAAGATGAGAGTAATAGTCAGAGTTACATACAAAATGATGAGGTGCGTGACATGTGTGATATAGCTAGTTAGTTTTATATAATGTTTGTCTCACAAAAGACAACCCTCTCTAAACCGTTACAGTCATGTAGTGTGTCAATTTTATATTGAAGTGTTGAGAACCTATACAAACTTTGAACTGTTTTAGCTATGCCGTAACACTACCCCTCTCCCACAGATTGACATTCTTGTATTGATTGGATATAAACCTAAAGGGGCCAACGATTCCGTGGTTCTGGACTCTCAGAACATCCCCAGTAGCACGCAGACTCAGCGGCTCAACGTGTAACAAAGGCCACAATATGTCACTCTTTGCTTTTAAAACTATCTCACCACTTTGTTCAGTTGAGGGTACAATTCCCATGTCCACGAGAGAGAAAAAGAACAATAGAGATAGTATCCTCTACTTTTTTCAGCTGTGTTTATGTATGCATATTATCTATTTCACGAAACCTATAAAATTGACTATCGTTGCCATCAGAAATAGATACCACATGTGTGTGACCCCTTGATTCTAAATCGGGATAGGTGATCTGGGTTTGGGGACAAAGAACGCGGATCCCAAACAACGCGCATGTGATGAGAGTGTATTGTGTCAGCATTGAGCCGCGCGGGTTATTGCACATCGTCAATCTTGGGACAAGTCCAATTTTGTGCAACCACAATTTGAGACTGTCATGTTCAGATATAAGTATAACAACATCAGATTGTGGAAAAGATGTGCCGTAACCAATCACTATCAGAAATCCATGAACTGGTAGCAAATTCGGGTTTCCGAAGCTGTTTGCTGCTGCTATCCCTACATATCCACGATGAAAACTGGTCTTGACAATCCAGTTGACACAGAACTGGTGGAAATTAGCTGTTTCGTCTGATCACACTTGACATGTTCCACGTCTGCCAGCTCTCGCACCGGCCCGAAGGCCCGGTGCGAGCTAACGCGAGCGGCGAATGGACAGACTTATCACACATGAACACGGGATCCATTTGTTCATATGATGACATCATTGATGTTGACACTCACCAAGAATCCATGGAGAGTTTTGGTCAACAAATGCGCGCGTCCGAACAATACCTACTGACAATTTGCCGCGCACACTTTCATCAGCCTCGAGACATTGCGCCTTCCACTCACAACGTCCTATCTTGAGCTGCTGCAGCACACCACAATATCACGGTATATCATGTGATATGAAGTCAACCACAGTGACCGAAGTGAATCGTAATTCATGATGGGCGTGGAGAGAGAAAATAAAACGAATTTTTTTACAGCACGAGCCAGAATGTTGTTTAATGTACACACACACAAGTTAGGAGTTCCAAACAATTAATATTGGATTTAAGCAATGATATGAGGCGAATAGAAAATAACACATGTTAGGCATGGTTGGGTATTATAAATAGAAACTGTTTGGTGAAGATCATATTGAAAAACAATGATAGAAAGATAGAGAGAGAGGATGGAGACACGTCCATAAAATAACTTGGTGGTTTTAATACAATCACATGCACTCTCTTGATTGTGTGTCACACAAATTGTGATATAGCACTCTTTCTTCGTCTCTCTCGCACACAATCTCATCTCTTCCTGTCTGTCTCTCTTTCTACCTCTCTCTCTCCGAGAGAGACTGTCATAGACATATTTCGAATCTTGTCGACAACTCATATAAGTTTTTCCATGTAGGCCCTTATCTGGTCATCTAATGTATATGATGACTCTTTATTTCGGTTAAATTAGGGATCTCTCATCCCAGCTGATATATTTTTGTAGTTCAGGTAGCCCGGGAGCTACTTGGTGCAGCTTGGCTGAGGAACGAGTGACATCGATCACACACCCGGACTGGACGCCGTGTTTTGGTAAAGGACAGGCTGGCTGTGTTGGCTGTGCAGCTTTGACAGAATATCTGAGGGGGAGATAGAGGGTTAGAAAACTAGAACACTAGGGAGATAGAGGGTTAGAAAACTATAGAACTAGGGAGATAGAGGGTTAGAAAACTATAGAACTAGGGAGATAGAGGGTTAGAAAACTATAGAACTAGGGAGATAGAGGGTTAGAAAACTATAGAACTAGGGAGATAGAGGGTTAGAAAACTATAGAACTAGGGAGATAGAGGGTTAGAAAACTATAGAACTAGGGAGATAGAGGGTTAGAAAACTAAACAGATAGGGAAGGGGGTCGAAAACTAGAAAGAGGGGGGTTAGAAAACGGTCTATAGCATCAAGGAGGGGTTAAAAGGAGGTGTACAAAACCAAGGGGTAATAGTTTGTACGTGAAGCGAGATACACATTAGGAGTATTGAGGTAGCTGTTGAGATAAACTGTGTATAAACTTTATAGTATAAACTGTGTATAAAGCCAGTGTACATTGACGTGCGTAGATCATGATCCCACTGCAGGGGAGTTTTTTGTTTGAAAATTCACTAACCCCGGCCCCAACACTGATTGACATCACTTTCCAACAGCCGAAGAGAAGCTGCCAGTGAAGGAGAGTGGTCTTGTGTGGCTCGAGCTTTATTTCTCTGTGAGGTTTCGGTATAGATCAAGAGCAAGGACCGTTATTGATTTACCACCCCACCCCTCACAGAAGTGAGACTGGTAGGTGTGCTCTGTGAGGGGTGTGTCTGAACAAGGTGAATAACCGCAACATTCAGTGATTGTGAGTCCTCACTCCTCTCTCACGGCACAGATTCAACAATGTATCCAACCTGACCCTCTCTCTATATCTAGTACATATATCTACCAATATCTTTCTTTTTTAGTATTCTGTTTGGTGTTTGGGTATGAACATGTGGTGCCGGAGGGACGGGGATCTGGAGAGATCTAGTTTCCAAAGGATAGATTTGAAATTGAGATACAGCTAAGGAACGGTAGTTTGTAAGGACGAGGACAAA
>AVPN01000063.1:17351-34990 GCA_000695325.1 Pleurobrachia bachei | reverse complement strand
GAGAGAGAGAGAGAGAGAGAGAGAGAGAGAGAGAAAGAGAGAGAGAGAGAAAGAGAGAGAGAGAGAGAGAGAGAGAGAGGTGTAATTTTGGAGGACGAGTCTATCGAAGCTGCTCCAACAATGGTGGTCGTACATGGAAGAGTGAAGGAAAGAGAGGGGAGACTGGAGAGAGAAAGAGAGAGAAAGAGAGGGGAAACTGGAGAGGGAGAGAGAAACAAAGAATGAAACTCTGGGGTGTTGGAATGTTGGACTTACTCCAAGACGGACATTCAAAACGAGCCTTTTGCGAAGACATCGACAGTTCTATTGATATTTAATCAAATCTTATCTCCTAGATCGTACTTTCCACTTTTCACTTTTTCACAGCCCCGTGATTTATGCCCCAAGGCGTGTTTGCAGTATAATATTAGCCCATCTTTTCCGATGGATATATTATTATACGTTTTGAAGTCCACAAGGTGTCTTTAATTTCAGGCACGGGTCTCCGATAAATAGTCTCGATTATTCAGACATGAATAGCAGTGTTGTCCCGAAGATTTTCATAATTTTATAGTCACCGCTATAACTATACCCCCGTATATAACTTGTATCAACTCTCAATCAACTATCTTATTTCCGGGTTGTCTGTATCATCGCCTGATCATTTGAGAGCGCTCTTTTTCCGGTGACACGGTGTCTAGACAGTTCACATGATATGATTCAGCCCCTCTCACATTGTCTCCCTATTTTCATCGACATTCTCTCTCCCTTCCACTCTCCCTCCCTACTCCTCCCTACCTCTCATCACACATCCCCCTGCAGCAGCAGTACGACACACAAAAGTGTTATATTCTTCAGTCCCATTTCAATGGATCACATGACATGGAGAGAGCCCCCTTATCTCAATATCTCACGTGCTACCATTGATAGGCGACACCAGACCGAGATACGTGGAGCTGTGCCCAGGAATTGGTAGAAGGGGGTGGGGGCGAGTTAATGTGTTATAGGAAAATCAAATTATAAGTTCTGCATCTCTCCTGTGTACGATATAATGTTGCCAAAAGAGTCTGATCGGGCAGGGTTCTACTGATATTTCTCTATGACTGGTGAATTCGGAGTTCTTATTTCCTAGAGATTCCATAGAACTGACCAATCACCAAAGCGCATACTAAATTCTGAAAAACCTTCCTTGGAAATATTTTTTATTCCGTAAATGCTATCCCAGCATTTTATTTTTCCTCTTCTTTCTCCCTTTCTTTTTCTCTCTTTCATATCTCCATTTCTCTCTCTATGCCAGGGTTGTTTGGTACTCTAACTGGCTTGGTTAGGTAGTTTTTCCCTGGATCTTTTCCAATATGTCAGTTGTCACTAACTATTGAATTAATGAACATCCTTCTATCTCTATTTCTTTCCCTCCCCATTTTCTCTCTATTTTTCCACCTTTCTTCCCCTCTCTCTCCATCTCTGTAAATCATACCAAATCGAGCTTGATTCAAACCGTCCCTAAAGAACATGACAAAAGAAGGAAGTGTAATGTGACGAAACAGGGGAGGTCCACAAACAGATGTGTCGAGCAAACAAAAGATGCCATTATGTAGTACCTTACGACACATTCAGTAGAGTGGACCAGATACTCAAGCGCCTTAATTAAAGTCAAATACGACCTCAAAAATGGCGCTTGTTATATATTGTGTAATATCATGAATATGATAAACATTTATGATAAACATGGTTCTCTGTCTATCCTACAATCTATATCATATTGGCTAGGTTTTCGCAAGGGTTAGAACATAACAAATATAATATTATAGTTACCTTGCCACAATGCCGACAGTGATGTTTTCTGCGTATTAACGTGAACGATTCCTGGCAACTGGCACAACTCGTTGCCTCGCTATCGGGAACCCAAACTGGCGCTTCTGAAAGGAAGAGGATATTAGATATATCAGGCACCATAACTCAGTTTAGTTATTAAATAACTGGGTTTAGTTATTAACTGGGTCAAGAGGATGAGATGGGATAATATCATGATACCTGATACCATGATATCTGGCGCCTTTAAAAAACCTGAAAAAACGGTGAAGCGCTATTGATAGGGTGTCAGGGATTAGAACTGGGATCCTGAAAGGGATTCGGACTAAGGATTTGTTGGCATAAAGTCATCGCGAAGGAAGGCGTTAGCTGGAGTAAATATATAATATATAATATGAAGTGAACAAGAGGGAGGGGATAGGGGAATGATTATTCATGCGCTTTGTGGGGAAGCCGCAGTCGGATTTATATTATGGGAATTTTGGAGCTCTTGAGAGAAATTTGGTGAAACATGCAGGGTGGTCCTTTCTAATCCGTTTATCATATGACAGGGAGAGAGAGAGAGAGGGAGAGATAAGAAACATGACTGGGCTGTCAACCCTTCACAATCAAGTCAATTGGCAGTTAATTACCAGCGTGTCTGGCGCCCCTGAGCTCCCCTCCTTCTCCCTGTTGCAGGAGGAGCAGGAGGAGCCCCGCCCAATCATTCCTTCTTTGAGCTCTCTTGTGATTCGCTGGGCATCTCCTCACACGCACATATATTACAGCGATCTAGCTTCATTATGTGACTTTCTCTCCTTCTCTCTCTCTCTCACTCTCACTCTCTAAACAATCACCATCTCTTACCAAACCACTACCACTTACAAACACATGCATGTCCGTGTGTGTGAGACGAGGGAATTAGAGACAGATAGGAAGATAGAGAAAAAGAGAAGGGAGTGAGAGAGAGCGAGGTAAAGAAAAAGAGATAGAGACATAGGGCGGAAGTGTGCTGTGTGTGTTTGTTTGGTGGTGTTTACAGCCCAAAAAATTACTTCTCTCTCTATATTTCTCGCTCTATCTAACTCTCTATCTTTCTATTTTCCTCTCTCTTTGCTCTCTATCTTTATTCTCATTCTCTCTCCGGTTCATTTCTCCCTGGGAAATATATGGACATAGTTAGTGCTGGTAAAGGTTTTTCCTAATGCGGCTAGAAGCACGCAGAACGGAAGAAGAGACAGGAAAGGGAAGAGAAAGAGCGCATATAATAGCACAGTGAGTTATGTTCAGTTATTTGACTCAGCTGCTGCAAGAATAGAAATGACCACTGGCCTAGGATGAGAAAATGAGATACAGAGTTTAGCTTGAGGGTAAACTGTAAATCACATTACCTCCCCTCTTCCATGTGTGGGTGTGCGATGGTGGGTAAAATTGATCAAATTGTATAAACCTGACACCCCTTATATCGTTTCCTAGATAATTTTCACATGTATCTCTCTTTCTCCCTCTGTCTTTCTGAAGGTTCTCTATCTCTCGATCCTTTTCTCTCACAAGCTTTGTCGATCTCTCGAACCCTCGGCAGAGAATGGTCTTTTTTTTAAATATGATCATTTACCATTTTTTTATTGATTAGAAAACATCCCAAATGTTTTCTGAAGAGTGACGTAAACAGATCACGATTAGATGGCCTGGTTAACGAGACAGAGAGGTGGTGAGGGAGAGATAGAGACACACGGCACATAATTAAGATTCTTTAGAGATTTCTCAGAGAGAATATGAGACGATAAGTGTGTTGAGAGTTCATTTCGCACTGATCACATGAGTCCCTGGAAATGAACCGGAAGTCCCCTGGCAGTATGCCCGCGTTCTCTGCAGGTGTGAAATAGGATATGTGTCAGGGAGGGAGAGGGGGGAGAGAGCTGAGAGAATACTACTGCAGAGATAGGAACGTGGGGGCTTTAGATAATCTGATTAACTTCACCACTCTCTCACTCTCTTTCCATCATTCTCTCCCATTCCATCTCACCAGTCTCTCTCTCACTGTTCACTTGCAGTTCCAAATTGTGTATTTTAACACGAAAACTCCACCAAGTTTCACCAAGTTTAGCATGCCAGCTATGACGCCATAACAAGTAGGTATTATATATCTCCTTCTCAACCTGTCAGATACAAATCTTCCAATCACGTTTCTAACCAAGATCGACCAGGAAAACCACCGAGCCGCGCTTCAGACGAAATCACTCCAGTACGATACACCCCTTTGAGTCTGGAGCGCTCCCACTCTATCAGTAGACGGTCAGCGACAAGGGAACCGGCTTTGTCGCTTGCTACCCAATGACAGAGCATTGATATTAGGTCTGACATGTTTCTGGATTTAACAGGAAACTAACTCAATATACAATAGAAGATCTATATTCTACTTCTCCTAAATTAGTCACAACCAATATTATTAGCCTGTGAATGACCAATATTAGCCTGTTAATGTCGAATGAGCGTTTTACAGAGCGCTGTTTGTGCCAAAGCGACGGTACCACCCTCAAGGCTCAAGTCTTAATCCGTTTCCATTTCGTGAGGCAAATAACCTCAACTTATCCTTCAGTCTGCATCTCATTTTTCAGTGGAATTTACAATGCTGCAGCCTGGGTGTTAGCCAGGAGACGCATACATTGAGAATAAACGGTTATCTTTCTCTCTTTCTATCATTTCTCTCTTTATCTCTCTCTCTCTCTCCCTCTCTCTCTCATCTGGGTACTCTCCAGCAGACAGATGGGGGGAGATATAACACTTGAGATGTATTCTGCTTGTAACTGTTTAAACCAGACTAGAAGAATTGAAGCCGATAGGTGTAAAATAGAAAGAAAACGATACATTTTATATGGCTTGATTTTAGATTTTACCGATACATAAAGTTTATATTCTATTCGGGGATAGGAGGGAAAAGGAGGAGGATATATCTCTTGTGATGGAACTATGACTTGTCTGATGAGACTTAACGCTTCCGTCAATGGCACACTCAAAATTGTGATGGCTGTAAATTATCATCATGGCCAAAAACATGAGATCAGGGGAGAGAAATAATAAGGAAGGGCAGAGTAAATGGAGATATAGAGAGAGAAATAGAGAAGAGGAAATGAAACAGAATGTTCATTTTATATTAATATAATGATATATATAATGATATATATAATGATATATCATGCACGTCACATGAATTATGTGGTTTTTCATCGGAAGTTTGACCATGCGTCGACCTTGTTGCAGAAAATTTAACTCGATTTCGCAACATGTCTAAATTTGCGATAAAGAATACGAAGGACGACAGATAAAGGTGAACCAAAACCGACTTTGGTCCGTTTTTCCTGTGAAGAATTCAAATTGGATATCTGCCACAATTCTGGCATTTTTCAAACATTATATTACCGTGTCTGGAGGTGGGTGAAATGGGATCCGTCTCTTCACACGTGTCAGTAGCATGACCCGTTGAGGATGCTGATATCCGATCTGATCCAGATGGTTCTGCACACTCCTGGTTACCCCTCGGTGTTATCTGGCCCATTTCGTCTGTTTTAGTTATCTGGAAATGGGGCTTGTTAGTTATCGCGAAATGGGAGTTGTTAGTTATCTGAAGATGGGGTTTAGTTTATTAGATAGAATTCCGGCTGAGGAATGACACGGCAGATTTGAAGACAATGGCCCAAATTATTCAGTTCATAATGGATTACTGGGGAAAAGAACGTGTGAAAATGAAAGAGGACTGGATATATAACAGAGAAGGAAGAGACCCAAACTCCTAAATTGTGTTATTCCCAGGATTCCACTGACTGGTGTGAATTTTTCCAAATTTTTTCCCCTCTAAATATCCTTTTTTCACTCTTCCTCTTTCTGTTTTTCCAACGTTATCTCTCTCTTTCTCCATCTCCTTTCTATCTCTTCTATCGCTGTACATGTATCTTCAAAAGCTACATCATGGAAAATTAAAAGTGTGCAAGGAGCTGCAGAGAGTGTAAGCTTCCGGGGGCCCTCTCACCGCGAGATAGAACTAGAAAGAGAGAAAGACAGAGAGAGAGAGAGAGAGAGGGAGAGAGAGATAGAGAGAGAGGGGAAGAGAGAGAGAGAGAGAGAGAGAGAGAGAGAGAGGGAGGGAGAGAGAGAGAGAGTTCAGAGAGAGAGGACAGAGTTAAAGTTTATAAGCCACTAGCCGGACTCTGCCCCATATTCGGAGAGATCTATTATTGGACGACATCCACAACAGAGAAAGCAGCTAATTATATAACTTAACTTTCTCGTGCAGAACTGCAGTAACAACACCGAACCACATAATATAATAATATTAATTATAGTATGGTTCTTGAGAGAAGATTATGTTATGAGAATCTGAGCTTTGAGAGGTGGTGGTGAGTGGTGGTGCATGTGTGTTATAGCGTGCCAAACTCTACTCAGCAGTGCCCCAGCAGAGTCTGCTAGTATATAGGTGAGATATAGATGAGGTTCGACTTACAATAATAAGGTCGTCTGGTTCAAAAAAACTTACAATAATAAGGTCGTCTGGTTCACATGGTTGATTCATTTTAAAGGTATGCTGGAGCATCTGTCGTAAATCTTTAGCATTGTGTGTTATCATCTGGAAATATTGAAGTGAGTAGATTTTTGTTTTGTCAAAAAGAATACATAATATGCAGGCGCCATTTCATACTATGCTAAGAATTATATAGCATCTATCTATCGTCTCAACACCCATTTTTACATCAAGTCAACATGACTCTCGATAATAAATACTAAAGTCAGAGAGACGCCTGTAAAATCCTAGAAAAGTTTTAAATTTGTGTTAAATTGCTAGTCGCGTGGCAACGAGAACGTGGAAGTCTCTGACGTACTATTTACATCATTTACATCTGTTTTACTTCAGTGATGAGAATTGAGATCATAGCAAGAATTAAATTTGTTTTAAATATACAAAACAATGGTCTGAATTTTGAAACTATGTATGTACACTGTACATTGTATGTATCACGAAATTATGTTGACGACAAACCTAAGACAAATTATAATATTCTGCAACAAACTAAACCCCCCAGTAATTGATTTAATTTAAATGTAGTTACCTGATCAGCGATGCCACTTATCTGAAGGTACAGGCACTGTAACGTGTCAGCTACAACCTATCAAGGAATAAATGTTGTTATTGTCTTGCACAAGAACATCAAATTTTTGTGTTTTTTACCAAGCAATTTGAGCCTAATCTATTTCTAATGATACCGGACCTCCAGCTGCTTCTGAGTTTATAATTTAACTTTTATCTCTAATAATTTTCAAACTTTTCAACACTACTTTAAACAAATTAATTTGAGGATTCGTTAGTTCTAGTGTTCAACTGGCTCTCTTCGGAGGCCGGTAACACTTCCTTTTGGTCTGCCTTCCCATCGGGAGGGCGATAATAAATCGAAAATAATAACAAACTGACTGCTGTGTTCTGTGTGTCGTCATGTGTGTTGTGTGATGTTTCCCTCACTCTCAGAGAGTGTGTATGAGGCTGTATTAGCATTCAATTATGAGAGTTTCCCTCCGCAAATTCAGTATATATCGGGAGACGTGTAATTTGAAGAAAGAAGAAGGTATAAAGGCGCTCGGAATTGATGAATGTCGGATACGGCCATACTCGGTTGAATGCACCCGATCTCGTTCGATCTCGGAAGTTAAACAACCGCAGGCCGGGTTAGTACTTGGATGGGTGACCGCCTGGGAATCCCCGGTGCAGTATCCTTTTTTCAACTTTTTTGGCAAATTAATCAATAAGGTCACCCACATTTTTGGTGACTTTTTAGGTGAATTTCTAGGTCATTTTGGTGACTCTGACAGCTTGAATCTCTCTGTGAGAATCTCACAGTTTTGTGAGGAGTTACTGCTGCTGCAGCAGAACTGGTAGAGCTTATTAGATCACGTGACCGGGTCACGTGGTACGCTGCTCGTAGTTGAATTATTCCATATTCGGAAAGGCCACCTACACGTGACTCGTGGCGTACTGGGGGATGGGAGGGAGGTCCGAGACTCCATCAGCAGTTTCAAACTTTTCAACACTACTTTAAACAAATTAATTTGAGGTAAGCTGAGTTCTAGTGTTCAACTGGCTCTCTTCGGAGGCCGGTAACACTTCCTTTTGGTCTGCCTTCCCATCGGGAGGGCAATAATAAATCGAAAATAATAACAAACAACTGAAGATGGGGGTCCTTGTTTCTCCTGCTTTCATCAGGTATTTCGCCTAGCTTATATTTATTTTCTTTTGGTTTTGTTTTACCACTCATGGTAAGGTTTTTTATCAGCGTTTTAAAGCATTTTTTTCGAGTGAAGCACGAGTGGAAGTTATATTTACAGAAATTTTCTACCATCTAATGTGGAAGTTTTTCAATCTATATCAGTCTGTTATATCATCTGGACAGTAATGTGAGCCGAGAGTGTTTAATTCAGTTTTTCAGTGTTGTGGGCCTACCATTTTTTCGATATACGTATTTAAGTAACCGCTCAGATCGCCACTCAGTGTCAGGGTTAGTTCTACTGCCCTGGCCCTGTGAGGTAAGGGCGGCATATAAATAGTCATATTATTATTATTATTATTATAATTATTCATTGTGATCCTCACAATAACATCATTTCCGGTTGAATGAGGTCAATATAATATTGACTCTTTGAAATTCCTTTTATTATGTCATTTTTTTTGCGTATTTATAAGGAATCTACTGAAGCCGAGAGAGAAAAACGAGAAAATTCTAGAGTGCTGCACTAAATAAAAGAACAAGAAAGCGAATACATACTACTGTCAGAAGAAACGAATCTCGCATGACGTGCCATTCTTCTAGATCAATACCAATTATGTAGAAGGTCTGTCAGATACTTTTACTATTTCCGATGAAAATAATACTACTTATGATTCCGAATTCTGATGAAAATAATAGCTACCCCATGATTCCTCCTACACTTTATTTTGTTCAAACACCGGGATGCAGTGAAAACAGGGTCGAGAAATACATGTACTGACCTGATCAACTGTTGAATGTGTCTGGAGGACGCCACTGACGGAGGATGCAAGGCATTCTTTTAATAATTGCCGGTGTTCGTCCGATAGACCGACCAGGGAATGCCTGGAAAAACAACTTTGTTTAGCTATCATGGAGAATTTATATTGCGAATTTCGCATATTTTAAATGCGAAACAGATTATTAATGGCCACCACACTTGTCCCAAAAGATTTTATTCCCCATGACCCACCCTAGAGGGGGGATTTAGAAAGAGTCTGGGCGGGGAAATGTTTGTTAAGCAGGGTCCCTCACCGCACCTGATCTCTCGAGGTCATTTTACTATTCTCCTTCATTTCTCTCCTTTTATTCTATATTTTCTCTCTCCATCCCTCTCTCCCTCTCTCTCCCTCACATTTCTTCATTTCTTTTATAAATTCTCTTAACATGCTCGTAACTCGACCCTATTTGCTTGACGATGTATGCCAGAAAGAGTAAGAGATTAGAGAAGTTGGGAAGGAGAGAAAAGGGAGAAAAGAGACGGAGAGAGAGAAAGAGAGAATTATCGGTATCCTACAGTAATTTTGCCCGGTATAATATGCGTTGCATGTTACTGTTTCAATAAGCCCACTAAAACCACGAGAATCTCGTGACGAGAGGAAAGTTTAACAGTTTAGATTTTTAGTCCAGTATAATTTATTCTGCGATGACTGATACAAATTGTATTAGAATACGTCAGAAAAGAGAACTAACCAACAAACAGCTGTCCAATCTACCCACTACCCCGTCTGGTAGCTGACTACATGCCGGAAGCCATGAGTATTATAATGTTCATCACTCTGATCTTTACCTGATATCTGATAATATGGTGACGTGGGGCTGGAAATACACGGGTATCTCTGATAAATCACGTGACAAATCCAGTACACCATCTTCCTGCTGTAGACCACTGAGGGAGGAGAGGAGTTTTAGAAAAAAGGGCTGGAGGTTTTAAAAAAATTGGCCATCTCGATGAATGTGCCACAGATTCTATGGGAATATTGAGCTTGCCCGCAGCTACATTCGGGATCCCTCAATATAGCTCGTGATGACTATATTGGAAACAATTATCTCATTAATTCCCAGAAACAGACGATACAATGATTATTCTGGTTTCTTAGAAAAAGCTGCCAGCACGAGATGGCCGGGGAACTTACAAAACAATTGCTAATCGAGGGATGGCGACCATTAGGACGGGATCATATGATGCCATCTGTTCTTCTGTAATTATCTTCTCTCGTAACGATCTGGATAGGTACGGGAATTAGGGAACTGGTTTCTGGTTCAATTGCAATTGGTGATCTGCACCTTCCAGGATCAATTGTAAGTTTTTGGGGCACAAAAAGGAACATGCTGTACTGTTCATAATTGGTGGTTTTCATTAGAGACCGACTAAGAAAGACTCTGAAAAAACTTAGATCGTTCCAGGAACAATCTCTGGAACATAACACTTACATTTCAGTTGTTTCTGAGAAGAGTATGGTTGTGAGGTGTTGCCGGTATAGCTCCTCAGGCGTTTTGATTTGACACATCCTTGATATGTAACTGTAGGAAGAGGGGTTGGGGTTGGTCGAGTGTTACCATGCCAGTTGTTACCAAGGGGTATCGGGATTAAAGCAACTACATATCTTATATCCCTCACTTGAGTTATGTATTCTGTCCCAGCGTCTATCTCTCACTATCTCTCTGTTTCTCTCTCTCTCTCTTTCCTTCTCTCACATACACATTACACGATGGCAGGGCTTATTAATTTCACGTGTCGTTGAGCAGCTAAGCCCCAACGTGACTGTGACTAAGCTAGAGTGGAAAGTATTACTTGGTTCGCCCTCCACCTCCTCGTGCTGGCCCACCACCTCCCCTGGCCCACATGAAGCATGCAACAGGAGAGAGGGATAGAGAGGGAGACAGAGCGAGAGAGAGAGAGAGAGAGAGTCTCTCTGTCTCTCTCTGTCTCTCTCTCTGAGGAAAAGGTAAAAAGTTCAAAAAGTAACAGCACAAAGAAAAGGGGGAAGGTCTCAACAACTATCTCTACACGCGCCTGCCCCATATAAAATGTGTAAACCTTTCATAGGACGAGGGGGGCTGGTGATCAGAGCTGAATGACCGGACTCCCCTTCTCCGTCGCCGCATGGGGTCAGGCGATGGAGAGAAAATTGATAAAGCTCCGTTCTGCACAGGCCATCATGGTTCCAGTATCAGGTAGATTGACAAGGATACGAGAAACGAAATCTTGAGACGTTATGATGAGAAATAAAGATAGGGGATGTCATGTGATATATTACTAGGTACGACTTTCTACTCAAAGCCAAGATTTCAGACAAAAATAACCATACTCTTTTTCTCTTTTATTCCACAAACATAGGCTACCCTATGGTCATAAGACACCCTATGATCATAAGACACGTACAGATTCATCCAAAATGACCCCCCCCCACCCCTCGTAATGACGCCCCGCCCATTGCCCAACATTATAATATCCAGTGTCAAATATACATGTTACCATGACGACACAAAGTACTCAGCAGCATATCACACATTGTAAACACCTGCCGGCTTGGTCGTCATGGAATTATATCATATAGACGTCGGAATAATAATAGATCATCGGATAGTTCAGTAGATGGAAGTCTGTCCCGAAATTAGAAACGGAAAGATGTTCAGTAGACATATTTTGTGTGAAGTGCTAATGATGAACTGTCCAGAAGTTGCTCTTCACAGAGCACGCTTTTTATTTTATGAAATTCAGTGCTACACAATCCAGAAGAAGAGTAAGAAATATATCGTCACCTTCAAGTAGAAAGGGTATATCTCTAAAAACATGGTTTTGCGATAATCGACAAAAACCGTTTTGCACATACATTCAGATATACCCTTTTAACTTATTTTTTAAATTTAAATATTTACACTCGGGGGTATATGTTGACTTATACCCTTTTCACAATGAGATTTTTTGCAGATCTATGAACATTTAAAAACAAGTTAAAAGGGTATAAGTCAACTTATACCCTTTCTGTAGATTCAAAATTTTGAAATTTTTCTCAGATCACTCCCATATTTTGGGAATAGTTGACCCATGGTATAAGGACTCCAAAAAAACGTGAACATTTAGAAAGGGTATATCTCAAGATATACCCTTTCTACTTGAAGGTGACGATATATTTCTTACTCTTCTTCTGGATTGTGTAGCACTGAATTTCATAAAATAAAAAGCGTGCTCTGTGAAGAGCAACTTCTGGACAGTTCATCATTAGCACTTCACACAAAATATGTCTACTGAACATCTTTCCGTTTCTAATTTCGGGACAGACTTCCATCTACTGAACTATCCGATGATCTATTATTATTCCGACGTCTCTCTTTCTCTCTATCCTTACTCTTTATATCTCTCTCTTTTTCCCTCTCTCTTCGTGTCCCCTGTCCGCCGCAGGAGCTAAGCTTCCTTCTGCACACATTGTGTCTGCTAACGGTATACACACATACTGAGAGGGAGAGAGAGAGAGAGAGAGAGAGAGAGAGAGAGAGAGACAGAGAGAGACAGAGAGAGAGAGAGGAAAAGGTAAAAAGTTCAAAAAGTAACAGCACAAAGAAAAGGGGGAAGGTCTCAACAACTATCTCTACACGCGCCTGCCCCATATAAAATGTGTAAACCTTTCATAGGACGAGGGGGGCTGGTGATCAGAGCTGAATGACCGGACTCCCCTTCTCCGTCGCCGCATGGGGTCAGGCGATGGAGAGAAAATTGATAAAGCTCCGTTCTGCACAGGCCATCATGGTTCCAGTATCAGGTAGATTGACAAGGATACGAGAAACGAAATCTTGAGACGTTATGATGAGAAATAAAGATAGGGGATGTCATGTGATATATTACTAGGTACGACTTTCTACTCAAAGCCAAGATTTCAGACAAAAATAACCATACTCTTTTTCTCTTTTATTCCACAAACATAGGCTACCCTATGGTCATAAGACACCCTATGATCATAAGACACGTACAGATTCATCCAAAATGACCCCCCCCCCACCCCTCGTAATGACGCCCCGCCCATTGCCCAACATTATAATATCCAGTGTCAAATATACATGTTACCATGACGACACAAAGTACTCAGCAGCATATCACACATTGTACACCCCTGCCGGCTTGGTCGTCATGGAATTATATCATATCAAACACTCATTCTCCATGATAAGACCAGAGGGAGGCCCGAGGGTCAAACATGTACTTTTCAAAAGTTGAGGGATTCAGGATTCATGTCATGTACCTGTATTCGAACTCTGCCCAATTGTAATCGAACCACCGAAGTGTATCTATCAGATCTTCAGGATACGTTGAAATATCTTTAAAACACTGGTCTCTCAACTTTGTTCGGAGCGTCGCGAGAACTTTCAGTATTTGCCGTGCTGAAAAGATCGGGAATAATTTACTGGGGTGATTTTTGTTAGGCTGAAAAGATTGGGATGTTAATATCCCCGGGTGAAGATTGTGCTAAACTAGAAAGAGTGGTATATGGCTTCTTCGCGATCTGCTGCTGCAGACCTGTGCGATCCTGATAACAATGAACTTCCGAGGACTAGTTTTGTGGGGAGATAATATGGATAGGGTTGTGTAAATGTGTGATCAGACAAATTTAAATGATTTAGTGGATCGCGTGTGTGATCAGACAATGTAATGATAGATTGATAGGGTCGTGTGATCAGACAAAGAATAGTGGAGTGAGAAAGAGATCAGTTGAGTGTGTGTGGGCCAGTCTGGGACTGGTGTGGAGTGACAGACCAATCTAAATTAGTGTGAAGTGTCAAAATGAAGATAAGACTCACAGCCGTGATCTCTCTCTCTCTCTCTCTTTCTGTGTCTTTCTCTCCCTCTTTCTTCTATATCTCCCTCTCTCTCTCCACTACCTCTCTCTCCCAACACACACACACGAACACTCACAGTCACACATTGTACCACCCACGATCATTCGTTTCTTGCTCAACAATGGTGAAGTTAATATGAAAAGGATTGCCTAGCTAGACTACAAATGTAAGGAAGGGTTAGAACATAACAAGAAAAGGATTGAGAATTCGACCTTGTTCTGTGTGTGATGAGCGGCTCAAGAGACAAGAACAGGGTCTAAATCGGAAAACGGAATCATAACCCTCCTTTACAGTAATTGTAAAATAGGATTTCGAAAGGGTCGAAAAATGCTTACCGTGTGGCCTGAGCTCCTCGCTCTCCAGTATGTGATTAGGAACGTTACTTCCTGCCGCCAGACACTCTGTAGCAAACCAGAGTTGTCCCGAAAAGTGGTCTCCTCGCAGTTCTTCAGGAAACTTTTCCCTGCACGAGAAAGGGGGTGGTTAGATGGGGGGGGATTGGTTAGGGAGAGAGGGGAGAGGGGGGAGTGAGAGAGGGAGATAGAGAAAGTTGATTTATGCTTTATATAGTGGATGAAATATGAACTTCCAGTCTACTACTTCCAAGGAAGCCGAGTAATAAACTCTCTAACCTGCCAGATTTCTCCCTCACACTCTCTCTTTCTTTTCCCCCTCTCTCACGCCACATGACAATATACGTTGAATAATATGCACATAGTGTTCGAAAAAATGTGGCCCCCTGGGAATTTGTGTTAAACTGCTGTCACGTTATACCCCGGGCCGTTTAGTGCACGTTCAACACTTTATTCACCCTTAACAACTTGGCAACTTCCTACAATTATTATCCGACAAGTTTATTATTTGTAGATCCTAGAGGCTAGAATATTAATAAATAAAATTACTGAATCCTTTTAACACGATATAGGGCGGGCCTAATTTACCTGTCTTTCTTCAATTGTGATTAAATTTCAGGGATATCGGAATGTTATTGTAATCTAGTAAGGAGCTGGAGAGGGGAGAGACGGCATAGAATACCTCGATTATATATGCAGGCTATCTGAACATGACAGTCACATCATCAGCTTAAACTGACATAGAATAGTAAACAGAACAGTAAATAGAGAAATTTGAGAAAGCGATATAGAGAGAACCATTACCAATTAATGAAGTTGTTAGCCGGACAGACAGTGAAGTAGTAGAGAGATATATGACTTGTGTGTACAAGCTTTGGTTTAGTAGAGCTTAAGTACAGCCTAGAAAATTGGACTACAAACAGACGGATATACTAACTACCTTGTTCTATCTCCCTTGAACATTGTTCTATCTCTCTTGAACTTTGTCCCGAGCACGTGCTGCAGCTGTAATTTACAGCCTGTAAATGTGTATTCTTCAGGAACAGATAATCCCAGCTCTGACCCTCCCAAGTTAAAGGTTGTAACCAATCATGAATTATTTAAATCCCCGGAAGAGAGAGAGAGAGAGGGGGGGGGGGTGTGAGTCAGGATGAAAAAGAAAGTGAGACAAAGTGCACTGTCCGTCAGTTTATCAACAACCCTATCACTGTGCTAGCCATCATGTCATAACTTTGTTTGACCATACTTCTCTGCGTGCTATCGAGATTGGTAGTACACACTCGTTGATTGAGTGAGACAGACAGTGTCGGTGCAAGGCACTGAGGTCAAGCAAGGGACCGTATTGAGAGCTATTAATTTTGCTTGGCGGCATCCAATAGTCGGACTGCCTCATGGATAGAGAAATAGCCACGTATACGTGCAAAAAAACCTATCATCCCCCTTCACCCCATGCACCCCCTCCCTCTGAAATTTTCACCATAGCGAGAGAGAGAGAGAGAGAGAGAGAGAGAGAGAGAGATAGAGAGGGGGAGATGGAGAGAAAGAGATGACCTACCGGTATTGACGTGAAGCCCTCGTCTCCTCTGGTATACTGTTCTTTACAATCACCCACACCGATTCCATGACCCTCTGTTGGGCCTTTTTCAATCTCTCTATCAACTTCTGACATCTGAGTAAAAGTACAAGTTATTGGTATGTGGTTGTAAACAGCTGGACTCTCGGAAAGGGGGCATAATGCTATCAAAAAAGTTTAAAAATGGACTCCTTCAAAAGTACTAGATCGAGAAAAAGTAAGAGATAATAAAAAAGATAATATACCATACTCGACAGGTAGTTATGCAATGCCTACCTATCAAATACTAGGCATAAAGCAATGACGTAGGACGTTGACGTAATGCTATATTTAGATGGTTTCAGTACTTTCAAAGTCTTTATGCCAAAAATTTCTAGGAGAGAAATTCTTTTCTACGGAAGGATGTGAACTGATAACGACATAATGTTGACAACCCAATTCAAGAGGAGGGATTCTACGGGGACAAGATATCAACAACTCACACGCTCGGGTCGAGTGTCGACTCTCTGACGAGCATATGCATAGTGTCGACCGTATCGTATTGACGATATAGTCACAATAGTTAGGTTTCCTAAACCCTCGAGACTCCCAGAAGGAAGATAATATATCAACATGACTCCTGTTGACAACACTCACCTAACAGGATATTCCTGTTGACTAAATCAATTAAAACTCACCTATTTGGTTCTTTGCTCCCATCAAAACTATCCAAATCATCAGCTATCCGCTGCAACTCCAGATCCGCATGGAAAAACTTGGCAAGGGGGTTATCCGACCGCTGCAACAAAATGGGGTCGATGTTGGTTGTGGAGGTGGAGGACAGAGATAGCCGGAGCCAGCTGGGAAACTTTATACAAGGCATGGTCATGTGTGTAATTGGTAACAATGACCACCAGATGGACACAAGACAAACTGGTAACGATGGGACGAAATGAGGTGGATGTTTGGGTCAACAAAAACAATCCTCCGCGGGCTAATAATAGCTTCTGTGTTGTGTATATGCAGGTCATGTGATTCTGTGCAGTGAGTTATGAACAAGACGAGTAAGAAGGAGTGAGAGAGAAAGAGAGAGTGGGAGGGAAAGATAGCGAAAGAGAGATATTGAGGAAAAAAGCTGAGAGAGAGAGGGGAGTTGCCTACAAACTTCCGCAGTGTCTATACTATATCGGAGAAAACTGCATGTTTGCTATGTGCTATAACACGACCAGTTCTGTAGAACGGTTTCTTGTTGGAAAAAGAGATGCTTCTGTTTTTATGTTGTTCTAACCCTCTTTACTGTTTACTTTTACTCTTTTGGATTTTGTGGCACGGAGGTCAGAGAGAGAGAGAGGGTGGAACAAGGCAAGTGTTTCTGTGTGTGACCCCGACCACATTACTTGAATTGGTCATAAACCTCCATAACAAAGCGGGTAATTTACTGTGGTTATGTGGTTATGAGGTGAATAAATGCGTGAAAATACCGCTCTCGTGTTGTGGAAATATAATAAACACACTCCAATTAAAATGCTGGTTTCTCGAAAATATTCTAAGGAACTGGTGGGTAGTTGGATGAAATTTGAGTGAATAGGAGACAGGTTCGGAACGTACCGAAGTGTGTGACGAAGGCACTTACCCTTGGTCTAAAGATGATGCGACGTAGGGAAAACATTGCGCATTTTAACAACCCAGCAATCTCATTTAAAACCTACAGTGTATATTTGATTAAACGAGCTGGGAAGATAGTGAGAAATGGGATGGAGGTGGTCAAGGACAGGCAACAAGAAAGCACTGGAGCGAGCTTGAGAAAGAAGGAGTTGGAATTAAAAGGACAGAGCTCGAGAGAGAAAGATGGTGAGTGTGAAGAAGATTTTGCACGTGAAAACTTTGGACTGTTTATGGGTTCAATTTTCTCTCTGAAAGAGAAGAAAGAGAGGGAGAGAGAGAGAGAGAGGGAGAGAGACAGAGACAGAGAGAGAGAGCGAAAGATAGAGAAAGAGAGAGAGCGAGAGAGAGAGAGAGAGAGAGAGAGAGAGAGAGAGAGAGAGAGAGAGAGAGAGAGAG
>AVPN01000063.1:0-12299 GCA_000695325.1 Pleurobrachia bachei | reverse complement strand
AGAGAGAGAGAGAGAGAGAGAGAGAGAGAGAGAGAGAGAAGATAGACTATAGAGAATGAATGAAACGCTCGTCTTCACAAGGAGGGAAGCAACGTGGTGAAATAAAGCGATCAAGGACACAATTAATAAGTTATGGCGACCATCTTTAAAACACGAGACAGTGTCAAGCAAGATGCATGAAAACGCCTGACCTCTGTCATCAATTGTTGATAGGCTATCATTGTCCATTGATAGCTCATAGTTTTAACTTTTAATAATAGCACTATAGCATAATGGAATGTTCTCAAAACAAACTTTCAGGAGAGTCGACCACAGTGAACTAGATCTCTCTAAACAAAAGTCAGAATTCCAGAAATAAAATGTAAAGGCTAGAGCGGCTACTCAAATGTCAACTAGAATGCAATGGAAGCCGTAATTATCAGTTATCACGGCTCCAGTAGAAATACAGCCAACGAGTTGGGGTGTTTCAATGATCAAGTATTTTGACTGCTGCATAACTATGACTTTTCAAGGGTCAAAAATAGCTGTACGACATTTTTCTGGCACTACGACTTATCCATTTTCAAAAGGCACATGTCATAGTTATGCAACAGTCATAGACAAGGCTTGTCCCATGCCCCTATACCGGCCAGTGGCCACCGGTGTCCGGAAGGTTCTAGAGGAAAAATCGCTTTTGTTACTACCCTTGACCAGGGCTACCAGGCATACAAATACAAATACAAATACAAAATATAAATTTATAATCCGCTTTTCAACTGCCCGTATTTACGGGGCAGCACAAGTTTTGCCACTGGAAGGAATAAGATTCGTCGCCTTGCGTCTCCTCTGAAATCCTCAGCAGCCCTCGTTCCAAAAGCGGCTAGCTTTATAACAAGATGATGATTAAATGGAGGAATAGTCCATGTAGGGGGCATTTATATAGCTCTATCCTACTTGGATTATATTGTTTTTGATGTAGTACTTTCCGCCCGGGTCCTCTAAGCAGATCAACTCTGAAGAGGATGAAGCTGTTTCGAAGATCAAGGAGAACCCTAAGTACTTTTTCTCTTATGCCAAGAATAAGAGAAAAGTCAAGACAAGTGTGGGTCCCCTTCAGAAGGAAGACGGCACGCTGACTGATGACCCTGTCCTGAAAGCTGAAATCCTTCAGGACCAGTATGTCAAGGTTTTCAGTGACCCAACAACAGTTGATGTGGACGAGGCGCTAGAGGGGATAGCTCAACGACAGGAGAGCATATCAGAAATCATCTTCAACCCATCAACCATCGAGGAGGCCCTTGCAGAACTGAACCCTCATTCTGCAGCGCCGGATGGAGATATTCCCGCTAAGATTCTCCACGACTGTAGAGGAGTACTGGCATACCCGCTGTGGAAACTCTGGAGTCGCTCGTTTGAGGACGGCTTTATACCTCAACAACTCAAGGAGCAGCAGATTGCCCCAATTTTCAAGAAGGGCAACAAATGTCGACCAGAGAACTATCGCCCAGTTGCACTTACTTCGCATCTGGTGAAGACATTTGAGAGAGTAGTGAGGACACAACTTTCGGACTACGTGGAGAACAGTGGAAGAGAGAGAGAGAGAGAGAGAGAGAGAGAGAGAGAGAGAAGATAGACTATAGAGAATGAATGAAACGCTCGTCTTCACAAGGAGGGAAGCAACGTGGTGAAATAAAGCGATCAAGGACACAATTAATAAGTTATGGCGACCATCTTTAAAACACGAGACAGTGTCAAGCAAGATGCATGAAAACGCCTGACCTCTGTCATCAATTGTTGATAGGCTATCATTGTCCATTGATAGCTCATAGTTTTAACTTTTAATAATAGCACTATAGCATAATGGAATGTTCTCAAAACAAACTTTCAGGAGAGTCGACCACAGTGAACTAGATCTCTCTAAACAAAAGTCAGAATTCCAGAAATAAAATGTAAAGGCTAGAGCGGCTACTCAAATGTCAACTAGAATGCAATGGAAGCCGTAATTATCAGTTATCACGGCTCCAGTAGAAATACAGCCAACGAGTTGGGGTGTTTCAATGATCAAGTATTTTGACTGCTGCATAACTATGACTTTTCAAGGGTCAAAAATAGCTGTACGACATTTTTCTGGCACTACGACTTATCCATTTTCAAAAGGCACATGTCATAGTTATGCAACAGTCATAGACAAGGCTTGTCCCATGCCCCTATACCGGCCAGTGGCCACCGGTGTCCGGAAGGTTCTAGAGGAAAAATCGCTTTTGTTACTACCCTTGAACAGGGCTACCAGGCATGAAGAGAAGTACCAAACCTCGGCCGGTCCTAAAAATCAAGCCAAAAGCTAGATTTTAGAAATTTAATTTTCCCGGGCCAGTGTCAGTTTGAACGAGAAATGGGAATACTAGTAAAGTCGGATTTTTTGAAGTTGTCACCCCCCTTTTGTCGCGTGGCGTCGTATTTGCGCGTGACAGCCCCCACTTGCTCTCACTTTTCGTCAAAAATCCGGATATCACCGAAAAGAGCATAATTTTGGGAGTCCGTAAAACTTTGGTTTGACCAAATTTGCCAAGAAAGAAAGGCGTGAGAGCCAAAACAAGATTCCGAAAAAATTCTTGGCGAACGCTGCTAGCCCCCCGTCACGCGCACAGGGATAGGGCAGCGCTTTTCAAAAAAAATTCTGAAACGGGAGCCAAATTTTATTCCTGAAAACTAGAATTTTGAATAAATTTGCGCGCGCGCGAGTTGACGCCGCGCAACTTCATAATTCGATTTGCGCGTGACAAAAATTTGGCCTATTTTAATTGGACTGCTTTTTGGCAGAAATTTGGATCGATATTTGGCTGGTAATAGACACATTTCATTAAACGCTCAGACTTTGGTTCAAATTAACTCTCAAAGTCATAAAATAAAGATTGTTCAAAAAAACTCGAAATAACTTTGCGCTCGAAACAAAATCAAAACTCACTACGTCATCAGAAAGAGCACAATTGTCATTTAGTTACAAATTTCTCAACAGTTATTGTTTGTTATCATCTCTGAGAGCTTCGCTGTTAAACATATGAGTATCAAGTAAGCCAATAATTATTTACAGAAAGATATGAACACTGAAATGGCCCCTGGCCCTACTGCTACTGGGAACCCCATTCCCACTCCAAGTTTAGCTCCCACTCCCAGTCAAACTCAAAGTCAAATTTCAACTCAAAACTTTAATTCTCTTGAAGAGGACTCTGTTTCCAATCTATGGCAACATTATGTTTCATCATTTGGCTTCCTTCAATCACAAACAAGTGAAAGAGACGGTCAAGATGGAGCACAGACGTTTCAAAGTCTACAAGGTATGACACCAAAGGATGTCAATGGTGCAAATGCGTGTCCCGGTGCAATGCAAGCTACCGATTCATATCTCAACTTTACACTAAACAAAACATGGGAACCAAAAGAGATGACAAGGCACGCACTTTTGCCGCTTGCTCCTACAATGCCACGACGGAACTACCAATACAATCCAAACTCCTCGATAACCCGGGTCAAAGGATCTCTAAGTTGGGACGGATATTTGCCACCACGAACCCACGAAACAGGCGAGTTTAGCCGGAAGGTATTCCTGGGTGGTGTTCCCTGGGATGTTACAGAAATACACCTCCAACAAACATTCGGCCGGTATGGTGACTTCAAAGTGGAATGGCCGAGTAACTTCAACGCCAAACGGAACACCACCAAGAGTTTCCTATACCTAATCTTCTCCAATCTATCCTCCATTCCTCTGCTCCTGAATGACTGTGCTGTCGAGCAACACGGCGGGTCTGTTACCTACACAATGGGCTTGTTGTGTGATCTCATGAGTAGACCCGTCCAACTGATACCCTGGTTTGTGGAGGATAATGCCGTGCTGTACAAGGACCAGGATAGGGTGAACAGCAAGTTGACTGTTTTTGTTGGAGCTCTCCACGGGCGACTATACGCTCACGCTCTGGCTCATATTTTTGAGGAAGTTTTTGGGAATGTGGCTTATGTCCAGATTGATACCGACAGATACAAATACCCCATTGGCTCAGGAAGGGTGACATTTGCTACCTTTGATTCGTACCGGGCGGCAATTGAAGAGAATTATCTGACAATCGTGGCACCAAAATTCTCCAAAAGGATCCAGATTGAACCGTATATTGAGGACATTCCCTGTGGGATGTGCCGCCTGGTATCGGCACCGAACTTCTGCAAGAGCAGACTGTGCTTTGACTACTTCTGTGACAATTGTTGGGGATGGCAGCATTCTATTAAGGAGCTGAGGAGTCATCAGCCGGTGAAAAGGAATAGGAAAGCTGATGGTCGATTTTAGGGAGATCTCTCTTTTATCTAAATTAATTTTAATGTAAGATGTAAATTATCTAAATATTACTTTTACTGTAAAGTGTAAATAACCTAACTTTTATTATGTTGTGTTCTTTCAGTTTCATATTGTTTTTTCAATTTGGTTTCTTTTCTTACGACACTCGTTTCAATTTGACCAAAACTACTCCGTCTTCTCCACTCTCTTGTACCTCCCATCACATCGTACCATGACCACCAGTAGTCCCAACACAAAGGGAGAAGATGCGGTGATAAGTCCCACCCAGTCACCCTGATAATGTGAGAGTGGTGCCCCGGCCAACACTCCCCCGATTTGTGACGTCACAATCATGGCCATTAGAGGCATCCAACTGAACTCCGCAGGAGCAAACTCCCTGATAATCAAACCACTCATTGCAGTAAAACCATACATTCCAAACCCGTAAACAAACACCATCGGCTGACAGATAGCATACGAGTCACCAAGGATTTTAATCCCCGCTGCAGCGACGCAACCCAACGTCACAAAAACCATCCCGGTGATTGCTCGACCATTATTCCGAGAGTTGAGGTGTGAGTTGGTTATGAAATCTGCAACGAAACCACTTGCAGTCTGGCCCACGAACCCGCCCAATTCGTAGCTGCTCATCAGTAGCCCTGCAGCAAGGGAAGAGTCAATATTGAGCCGGGATAAAAAGTAAAGCTGTCCCCAGGTGCTCATTGCCATAATTGAGAAAGTGATGAAGAACTTGACAGCACAGTGGCAGATGATTAGAGGTTGGATTAGGATGGCCCATGGCCAGGGTTGGGAGCTGGAGGATTTTTCTTCAGAACTCTTGGTTTGTGTGTTAGGTACCACTACCAGCACGATGATACCTGGAGGAATAGATATGGATGGTTAGGTTGTGGAATTTGATGCAAATGTCAGACCCCAGTTCCCACTATACTAAAGCAACCATAGTTTGAAAATATGATTCCCATGATAATGTGATTCCCAAACATGACAGAGAGAAAAAGAGAGAGAAATGCGGGTTCTAGGAACCGGCTTGTTTTAATTTGTTCTAGGAAGCAATAAAATCCTATAAAAGATTTGTTAGCAGTTAGGAAGAAAAACTTCTCATCCTCCTTTGCATGTGAATACTGAGAATTCCTAGCGAGACTTTCCCGAACACTGAAATCTTAGAACAACTGAGAATCGAATGATTTCTTAGGCCGGGAAAACCCCCCATCGGATATGAAAAAGAAAATAGACGGTTTTTTATTTCAAAGAACATGAAACACATAAAATAACAATAACACTTGGTTCATGGCAATAATGGCTATAGTTTTTAACCCAATTTTGCACAAAAACTTATCCAAGATACTATTCCCGACCCGTCTCGTTGAGTAACTCAACAAGACACGTCGGGTGGAAGTTCACGACTCCAATCACTTATCCGATCCTGAGAATCGTTTCACATTTTGTCTCTCTTTCTCTGAGCTCGAGAATCCTTCCTCCACGATGTTGATTGCACACAAAGATGTAGGGTACACCAATATATCTCTCTCAGTTCCAGTCTAATAACTTGGCTTGTTCCCCGATAGGTTGATGTCCATTCCTCCTTCGTTTCACCCTCCTGTACCCAAAAACACCAACAACCCCAACGACACCCACTACCGCCACCACAACTAGCACATAGAGTGGAAGGACCCTGCTGGAGCTCTGCTCACCTCCCTGACCAGGTGATGGCTTGTTCTGTGAAGGAGCAGCCTCCAAAATGAGAGGCTGTTGTTCCAAAATACCAGCTACCAAATCCGCACCTAGATTACCAACGTGCGGGTGTATTTCGGCTGGTTCTATTTGGTTAGATTCATCAACCTTATCTGAAATCTCATCAGGAATGTCCTCGCCAGCTACAGGAAGAGTTTCATTATCTTCATCTTCTAGCTCTTCATTAGAAGTTTTATCATCAACTTCCCCAACCCCATCACTAGGTAAAGACGAGCAGATACAGTCACCTCCACCACAGCAAATATAAGCGGAATCTGACTCCGAGTAATCCGCAACACTCCTCAGAACTCCGCTAGTGTTATAGTATTCAATAAATGTCGCCCTGGTCTCATCAAATAACCGAAGTTTAAAATCAGTGTAACTATAGTTACCAAACTCTGCAGCATCTTCTCTCAAATCAAACGCCAAGGGCTGCTCATGTTCAGCTATTGCTGTTTCGAGATTGGTGATATTAGAATTACACGCTCCTGCCCCGGTAGTTCTCGTTATGTGGAAGAGTAAAGGAAAAGAATAGTGTAAGTGGAGGCACCTTGGTTCCTCAAAAAACACCATAGAGTCCCACCGTTCATCAGTCGGATAGGCGGGTAGTTTCTGATGATCATCCCAATCACTCACCATACTCCGTCCATCAAACAACCGGTCCGTAGGAAGGGTGATGTTGACCAGCTCTGCAATGGTAGGCAGGATATCCAACACAGATCGAGGATTCGTAGAGGTCGTCCCCTTGGTAACCCAATCGTGGTAAACAATCCCAAACGGCACCCTAACCCCACCCTCCCAGGTCGTCCCAGCTGTCCCGGCTGTTCCTGGGAAGTTTGTGGTCTGCCAGAGTCCCTGAAAAGGGCCAACCTTGCCCCCTCGCTGGCACATACTGGCCACTGGCGCCCGTTTAGATGTAACCACTCGCAGAGTGTTGTATTTGAGGTTATTGTCAACTAGGATATCCTGGACCTTTCCCACCATCTCATCCAGATTACCCAGGAGCATCTCCCGAGTCGGGATATCGATGTTAATCTTAGGGTGGTTAACAGCTAAGTGAGAGATAACAGCAAAGAAGGGTTGATCATTATCCAGTGAATCCTCCACAAAATCCCTCAGTTTCCCAGACATGACATTGTTACTAAAGTTGGTAAATGTAGCCGGTTGTTGAACGACCTCTCCGTTCTCAAAAAGTGGCAGACCTGTAGGTTTCTGGCAGGTGTATTCCAATAGGTCAGGGTTATCAGCTACCACACAGGAATTACCCCGTGAGTAGGGTGCTCCGTAGAAATAATCAAACCCCCGGTCTGTCGGAAGATACCCCTCGGTGTGCCCCAGATCCCAAACCCCAAAGTATCCGGTACTGTATCCCGCGTCTTTGAGATAATCAGCCATTGTTAGCTCAGTTTGGGGTAAACCAGCCAGACTGCCCCCACCAAACCACTTGGTTACCCCAGTCCATGGTGAGGCCCGGCCTGTCAGCAGAGCGGCCACAGTAGAACTTGGGTTTGTGCCAGAAACATAGAAATCCTGGTAGTTCATTCCAAGTCCCACTTGGTAGTCGATGTTGGGTGTGGTGGAGGTGTAGGGGTTGTTTGCTCCAATATCACTCCAACCAACCATGTGGCCCATGATGATTATTATATTGGGAGGAGGGGTGGCAGCGAGGGTGGGTGATGTTGCCAGGGTTAAGAAGATTATCGGAGAGAAGAACGACATGACGCTATTGGGAGTAATAGTTGTAACACCATTTAGGTGGGGATATGAGAGAGGGTCGATCAAGCTGCAATAAATGTGATTGTTAGACTGACGCTCTAAGCAACTGAGAATAATTGTATATGTAAACACCCGTAAATTAAAACACAAACAATCAATAAAGACGTGTAGGTAGCAGAGCGGTGGTCACACAGCAGGTGACAGCAACAAAACGCAAACAAACCAGTTAGTGAAGATCGGGGGGAGGGTTATTAATCGCAAACTATGTTTGTTTTAGTGGGAGAGAGTGAGCTAGGATTTGGATTATTCCAGGCAGAAATCTGAATACTAGGTAAACAGAGTTATGTGATTCTTAGAAATATGACATCTATATATCCCGAGGGAGAGAGGAAGAGAGAAGCGGATTAGTACCAAACATAATCAGGTTTACATTTTCAAGGAAGTGATTTGATAAAGTTGCTGAGAACTATCTTCTTCTTTTTCACTTCACCGCTGACTGCATCTATAGTTTTGGGCTGCCATGTAAAACATGAATTCCCCGTGCCCCTCGCTAGGAACAGACTTTCTATTTCCAGGATAAGAAGTGAAGGATACGGAGAATAATTAGGACCAAAGGAATATGTATTTCTTGGAAAAGGAAAGAGGCGAATCATTTGATTGTGTATTTAACCCCAGTGTCACAAGTGACCACTATTTAAAAAGAACCCCTAGTGCAGATGAGATGACATGGTTAATAATGTTAATCCAATGGTAACCTACCATTGGGTTACAATTGAGTGAACAGTGTTACAAGCGGTGAGGTTAGTCACAGAAAGTCTGGTCCCAGGAGAGAGTCACCGCGAGTCCCTCCACAATAA
Source organism: Pleurobrachia bachei (assembly GCA_000695325.1). NCBI lineage: Eukaryota > Metazoa > Ctenophora > Tentaculata > Cydippida > Pleurobrachiidae > Pleurobrachia > Pleurobrachia bachei. Next base: position 3,671 of record AVPN01000063.1, on the reverse strand, counting down.
CAGGCACCAGAGTAGACCCCACATTCATGGAACTAGAGCACAGTGACCAAACCTTTCCCCGGCTGGTCGTGGGAAACTCAGAGATACAGAGACAGGCGATGGGTGCCCAGATCAAGCCACATACAGAACCGTTAACGGCCCATAACCACCAGAGAGACTCGAGGCTCTGGAGAAGTCCTGTATATAAGGGGGTGTTGTTGTTTGGTGAGTTGGTAACGGAAAAATACTAAATTCAACAGTCACTAAACCAGGTTTAACAAGAATTAGAAAGACATATAATGGGCGATGGCCCTATTGTTTTGATCTTCTACAGCTTCGAACATCCTAAAGGGAGTGAATTACCTGCGGCTAAGGATAAGATTCCTGTTGCGAGAACTCCAAAAAACAGGACCAGTCGAGGTTGTATCTTTGCCGTAACGATGTTTGACTAAAAAGTGAGAGGAATTTAACCACATTCCAATGCTGTGTAACGGAATAAATACTGGATTTTGCAGGAACCGACCGAATCAGGAACTACTAGTCGGACTAACCGACTATTGGTCAGTGCACTGGATTTATTGCTCATCAGATTGTTTGTTTACTTGTGTTGGTCGGTTCCTGGCTTGTTGTAACTCACCATTGGTTTACAAACGCCATAGGTAACTGCAAAGGCGCTTGTAGCGAGGCCAAGTTCAGTCGCTCCGAATCTCTCGTTAGGGAGGTGTGGGGTGAGGAATATGAGACTCTTTCGGGAGACATAGGACAGGAAATAGGTGAAGAATAGGACGGCCAAAAGAACAGGCCGGGTAGTCATGTTATCATGTTGTGCAGGAGAAATGTTTAGTAATAGGTTGTTATGTATGTAACTGTGTTATAGCATAGCATAGCACAATCTTAATGAATGCAAATGGACAAATAAAAAGGCAAAATGAAAAATTTCATTGCATCATAATTATGTCAATTTAAATTTAGATCAGTGTTCAATGTTCATGAAAGAATTTTGAAACTTGTTTACTGAGACCCCGTTTTCTGAGACCGCCACCAACACTACTCCTCCCCGATTTTCCTCCCCCTACTGGGTCGCCAAGCACCAGTGCCTTGAGGATATCACCATCTAGTGGATAGATGGGGGTACGTTATTATTTGATAAGAGCGGTTGCCATGGGCTTGAACCCCTGTTGGGAACCCTACGGTAATGTAGGCAAGTTATGAAATTGGTTTATAAAGTCGACACTTAGTGTAGGCTGTGGTAATGTTCTAACATGTTTCTTATAGTTTACAAAATTTTACACCTAAAATATCTCTATCCAATAAAAACAACTTACTTCTCAACTCTGATGTTGATGCGTCCAAACTACTTTTCCGGTATCTGACTATGGTAGCAGAGCCTGCATCGGACAGTCGCCGAATGTCATCTGCTGTTAGGACACCCGCTGACACAAATTGTGCATTCCAGTACGATACCTGGAGATCATAGGTTTAGAGATAGAAAAAGGTAAAGAGAAGTAGAGAGATAGTGGGAGATGGAGAAGGAAAACTCTCTCTCACCTCGGCTCGAAGTCCTTGTGAGATCAACCTCTCATTGATTCCACGGAGATGAGTTATGACAACATCAGTCTTTGGTTTTAACTCCTAATTAGGGGATATAAATAAATACCAAAACCTCTTAGTGACGCGGAGGGGATTTCATCACCGGCAAAATCTCCAGATTCCAGAAAAACAGTAACATGTTTTTACCTGAGCAAATGATAGGAGAGTTCTTGTAGCCTTGTTAACATCGTACTTTAGGTGTAGTTTGAACAGCTCCAAATTTTGGCAAAAGAAATTTACCCATAGTGAGCAAACATCCCGATAGACTTTTCAACATGTTAGGGACTAGTTGAAAATTTAAACCTGATCAGTTCCAGTGCAAACTGATGTCAGGTTCTAATTTTGTAACTGCAGGAGCATGCGACAAAGAGTGCGCTCATCGCAGCAGCCATTCAATAGTTTTCTGGTAGGGTGGAGCGTCATGCAGCAGTTGTTTATGCGATCATGAGATAACTGTGTCCATGCATGACAATCTTTCAGATCTGGTAAAACTAACCGATAAAGTGTTAATGCCGTCCAGGATCTTATGGACTGTTCCCTGGAATCTTCCAAAGTGCAACAGCATTTTATAGTCCGTTATTCTGCTAACGTAGCAGCCCATCCGCTGAAAATACACGTTGTTTAGGTGTTTGTTTGTCTGTTTGTTTGTTTGTTTGTTTGGTTGTTTGTTTTACAGTGACCTAGATCAGCCTATGACGTAATATGTAATAGATATATCCAAAAGTGAAATGTGTCAAAGGTGTGTTAGGGCGAATCATACATGTTCAAAAGACCGGTGTAATTCAAAACTCCAGACGACCTTGATGAATTAGATTTATTCCATCACCTCCCCCCCCACGGCCCCACCTCTTGAGATAATTTTGCTCTTACTACGGATTGCCTTATAAGGTCTCTCTACACATTGACACGCATTTCTTTGTAACGTTGCAACTATATTACTTGGGCCATTACTTGTTTAGTTGCTTGCTTTGATGAAATGTACAATTCCAAATACATAGTACACTAACTTTATATTCGTCTCTGATAAATGCGGGACTACCTCCTCCTCATTTTCCTCCTTCCAACCTCCTCCTCCTCCCCTTCCTGTTCCACCCTCTACGAACACAACACCACCTCCATAACACCCCAAGTGAGGGTTCTACACGAGCCTGGCTTCGTTGGACTGGTTACCATAGTAGCAGAGGTTAACAGAAACTCTACCGCCCCCTGGGAGTATCTCAGATTCATGGAGACAGAAGAAATAAATCCTCTTGTCATTCAGGTATTTACAGTTTACTACCCTGTGTTTTTTGGGATTCTGCCAACTTTTCCTACATTCTCCTTGTCCCTCACATTTTCAGTCCATTAATTCAAGATTTACACTCCAAACCATCTCTAGGTATTCAGTGGCAATGTCAACAGTATCCGCCTCTACATGGAAGATGAAGAACTGATGGAGTCCGGTTTATCCCGGAATGTGGACTACTCCACCACCGGAATACTCCGCATCCAAATCGCCTCGACGCTTGGTGACAACGGTTACCATGTCAACCTGGGGGAGGTTGCAGGTTTCACGTACAAGAACTCTGACCCAGAAATGTGGATGAAGCACAGCGGGTCACGGATTGGGGATGTGACGACATTCAAGGCGGATAATGCCATGTTGGTCCTAAAGTCGGTGGTGTTGTGTGATGAGAATGACACTGCGCCCCGAGTGGTCGATCCGGGGGAGGTTGAGTTGGGGTTTGTGGGGGCTGGGGAGGAGATAACGATGGGGTGTCAGGCTGAGGGTGCTCCTTTCCACGAGGCTATCTGGACTACACCGGAGAGGAGGATTGTGGGTTCTAATGATTCCATTCTGGAAGAATCTACCCAGGTAAACACGCCGAATCTCTATTATGAGTTGGAGATGAACGTCGAAGTAGTTCGTTAAGCGGTATCTAAGCGACAGTGCTCCTTCATAAAACACGTTATGGGCACAAAGCTGTAAAGCTGTTGCTCACACTTTTGGAACTTCCAGTGAAAGTTTCTTAATATTTTCGAATGACTTTTAACATGTCAGTCTCCATGGGTACCAATTCAGTTGCCATGGCAACCGTGTTATTGGCGTTAAAAGGGGGGAA
>AVPN01000062.1:106782-123861 GCA_000695325.1 Pleurobrachia bachei | reverse complement strand
ATATTAACTGATTAATTGATAATGATTTTCTACAATTGACAAGTTTCCTTCAGTCGTCTGAAACTAAGTCCAGGCTACGTACAAAAAACAACTCAAATTTTCCTATGAGTATATTTGTTATCTCACCTTACCCAATACTCAACAAATCTTACCTGGAATTTTGAGATAATAATGGTCATCGGGAACGCTAGGACAACAATGCCAAAGAGTACCACCAAACTGCCAAATAAACGTCCGACAGGGGTCCTACGAAGTGTAATGCTTGTTTATAATACAGAACTAACGTATTAAATTGGTTTTTTCATGGGAATGGATCTTTGTTGGCTGAACTCACTACCGAATTGCGTTCTTTTCAATTGTCTAAAAGCAACCTTTTAAAAACTTGAGATGGAATTCCATCTGCATCCTTACTTCGGGTAGAGGTCTCCATAGCCCACTGTTGTTATAGTTACCACCGACCACCAGCACCCGTGAAGTATCGAGTTGTATCCGTCCTCCATTGCCTCTAAATCCTGGGGGTGTTTGTATAAATTAGAGGGGCTGTGTCACTATGTGTGGTTAGAGTCGGAATAAATCCCGAGGTATTAGAGCAAAAACTTAATATATAAGGTCACATATTAGAGGCGCACAGATGGCCCGAGATATAATCTTCGAGATCATAACAACGAACGGCGAAAGAAGGCAGATCTGCACAGAGGTGATTCACCACTAACCTTCAAATCAAACTCGATGAAGTAGATGACAGTGCCCACAAGGAGTACCAGAACACATACAACTCCTATCAGGACAATAAACTCCTGCTTCGCTGATGAGATCACCTGGGAATTAGACTTTTCAGCAGGAACCGACCGAAACCAGTAAACAACCAATCAGAACTCGTTATTTAGATCCCGTGACTGGTTATCAGCCAATCAGTGACCAGTATTTCCCGATTTGGTCGGTTCCTGCTTTTCAGTTTCAGAATAGAGTAGCCGTTTTTATCGGTGCATGACCTTTCTATTTTCTAGTACATTCGGCATTAATTTTCTGCGACTCGGATGTACTCGCCTTGTCATTGTTTGGTGAGCACCTGCTCTTTAATTGGACTCCAAGTTATAAAGACATTATAGGGTGTGGTCTTGTTGACCCCTTAGTCAACAAGTGTGATCAGAATGTTCTTTACCTGCATTACTTCCGTTAGCTGCCTACTGTGTCTCACGACTTTGAAAACTCGCACTACTCGTACCAAACGACACACCTGAGTGGTTTTATTCAAACATAACATGATACACATAATATGATACATGAGTTCAGAGTTCGCGCAGGGGAGTTCGTATAAGGCCGGCTAATTTGTATGGCTTTTTAACAGCTCATGTACAGGCCAGCTAGTGTTCCCGATACTGGGATTTTACTTTGCAAAGTCCAAACCCAGTAAATCGTTCAAAGCATTGCACAATTTACCGGTTTTTCATGCCAGTGGGTTTGGTCAATATCTTTACCTTCAACGCGAGGAACTGGGGTGGAGGGGAGCCTGATGTTGTAAAGAACACGATGATCTCCACATAGAATGGCAGCACAGCCAGCATATCCAACACATTCAACGGTCTTGCAATGAAATACTTATTCCGGTCGGTGTATGTGGCGAATCTATGGAATGCAGGTGTAATCATAAAGCTAAACTCACAAGGAAAATGTATATTCTGATACCTGATAATTAGATCGATTGTAAAGAACAGGTTCACCACAACATCTATCATGTAAACTGCCACTTTATTTGTCCTCGAATGGATTTTCAAAATACTCCCTAAGGTCGGGTATAGTTTCCAGGACCAACATTGATACTGTCACCAGGATACAGACAAGATCGATAGCTCCCCACACCATTCCGGCCGTGTTGGTACTTGGGTCTGTCACCTGGTATAGGAGAGGGATTTAGTTGAATTTTTAGGTCTGAGCAGACCCCGGAAAGGTTACTTCTGTCACCTGGTACAGGAGGAGAATTTGTGTAATTATAAGGTCATGGATCACCGAATTCACTGAAATCATATGAGAGTGGAACAGCTGCCGATATAATATCCATTATATGTGCTTATTATCAACATAATATTCCCCGCCGCCAAAGCATAAGTGCTCATCTCGTGGCCGTTAGCTTCACAAATTGTGTGCAGCTGCTGGGGGTAGATGAGGGAATTGTGAGAGATGGACGCGGGCAATTATGTGAGTTTTACGTCCCGTATTCCTCTAAATGACTCTCTCACCATGGTCCACTTAAAAATTGCCCGATTTTATGTGACGTATATGTGCAATATATCCTTGGTCTCTCATCGTCCTCTCTCTACCCTTGGCCAGGTCACATGTCGAGTCCAGGTGGCGGCCTCTCAGAAGAAGTGAGAGAGAGAGAGAGAGAGAGAGAGAGAGGAAGGGCGTACCGCATTGCTACATGTTCATTTCGTCGATCCAGCTGCGGTTGAAGGTTGTTAGCAGGATTGGTGTTGTCCTAATATTATATTCCTCAAACTATTCTCGTGTAGGGATTTATCAACAGGGAGAACTCGACGAATACTGATCTTCCTCAAAATTTCCATCTTTTTATTTTATCTAGGTTTCTTTGCGATGTGATTCGTGTTGTTAAATGTATACGGTATCCATGATATTCGGACTTGTGCTTGTCACAACGGTAAGATGTCGTCACCCTCAGTCCGTTGACCCGTCGTGTGAATCATGAATCTGTTCTCTTATTTCTCCATCGGCTCATTTTTGTTTTGTATTTTCAGGTAGCATTACTTGATTTTTGTCAGGTTGCAGCTTCCCCGGATATTGCTAAATGTAATGATTGGTCAGGACGGTATAACGCCCCGCGAGTTTGTGCGGAGTTCGATTCTGATTACCAGCCATTTGACAACAAATGTGCTCTGGGAATTCTTCTTTGCCAGACCAATAACTTGGATAACAATATCTGCTCACAATACGAAATTGAGTAAGTTTGTCCAAAGTCGATGTAGAGATTGCCTGAACAATCGTAAGTTGATTGAGTTCTGCATAGATTTTAGGGACGACTGTAAAATGCATACTTCAATTCAATATTCTTAGAAAATTTGTGGAGATGCTGACGGATGACGTTCTAAGAGAGTTTATAGCGGAAGATAGTAACTGCTGGAAGTGTCCCACTGATTGTGCTGGACCAGGAGGAGGTCCGGTGTGCGATAAGTCCAATATCCAGTATCCCAACAGGTTTGAAATTATGGTGAACGCTGCAGGCCCCTCTAACGAGGGAACTGATCTGAGCACCGACAGACAGACTTTCCTCGGATTCTCAGTTCGAGTAGCAAAGAGCTCATTGAGCAAAGTTCCCAAATTCACAACTGACTTCACAATTCACATCACATTAGATCTATTCTGAGTAACACACACTTCCTTTTATATAGTTGTACGCTTGCCAAGAGTCTATGTGAGGAAGGTAAAATATATTTTTCTACATCGGTTAATTTCAACCAATTCAACTCAAGCCAATATCTGGAGAAGATTACTGATTATCTCAGCTACTCAGGACCGTGCCCGGGTAGGTTAATTAATTAGATTAATTAGCATGGTAAGTATATGCATCTAATTCTCTCTGGTTGGCGCCACATTGTCAGTTATTCGTGCAGAGATGATGGGATTTTGCTGGGGACAAAATCCCATCATATACTTGCAGCAGTAGTAGCTAAGTAGCATGATTTTCGAGGGATAGCTGGGGGTAAACTTGTTTCTAGCTGGTTACCAGGGAAACTCGCACGGAGAAAAGTTAGAGGGCTGAAAGGCCCGGGAGTAGAGTTAGAGAGATAAAAGCCTGGGGATGGATCAGTTAGTTAGAGAAGAGATGAGATGGCATTTGCTGTGTGAGATACTACGTAGCTCAGAGAGGTTGGGGAATGGGTTAACAAGATGTGCAGGAGATTTGATGAAAAGCAGGGACGTGTGACGGCTAGTGCAACCTGTATTACGAATGAGGCTACAGCTGACTAAGAATACGGAGACTGCACTGAAGAAGCGAGGAGAATATGAGCAAAACTAAGACATTGTAAATAGAGATATCGGAGGAAATAATAATTGTTTTGTTCAAACGCGGAATGCAGACAGTGAGGGTCGAGCAAGGCAACAACAAACTTTTTAAAGATCGACTATGGTAATATCAAATGACTGTTTGAAGGTGTATTTTTATTGGAAGAAGTTTCAAACGATATGGAAAACAATACGCATTTATAAATATCGCCTAATATTACACACCACTCGTCTGAGGGCTTCACGCAGGAATCCTGCACTTAAGAAGCCCCTCTGAATGTAGCTAAGTTCCGAGAGGGGTGTCCCGCAGGACCGGCTGCGGCATTGCATTATTGCAATTGGAACATTAATTATCAAGTATCATTCGTTTACTACATTTTAACCGATTTGGGTAACAATTTCTAACCGTTTTGTGTATCTGTTCTCTCAGGCTCGGGGTATAAGGTGGTCTCTTCTTCCGTTCCATTTCTTCATATCTCTCTATCATGTTTTCCAAATCAATCCCAAAGAATTCCAGCTCATCCTCCACTATCGCGCTGTCCATGTGTTCAGGGGCCCTGATGAAAGATATATTTGTTAGATCCAGCTGCCTGTCCCTGTATTTGTGTACTGCATGTGAAGTGTATTCAGAACTCTTTTCAATTGGAACCCAGTGCAGAAGTGCAGAATACATTACCACGGTGTAAACTCACACACACACGATCTAATCATCATACCAGGAACCGACTGAAACAAATAAACAACCAATCAAAACTCGTTATTTAGGTCACATGACTGTTTATCTGTTATCAGCCAATTAGGGACCAGTATTTCCTAATTCCTTTCCAAATCTAGCTACCATTCCCTCGAACTTCGCCCGTAGGGCGAGCGGGCCTACTAGTTAGTTCTATTCTGAGTAACACAAACTTCCTTTCATAGCTGTACACTTGCCAAGAGTCTATGTGAGGAAGGTAAAATATATTTTTCTGCATCGGTTAATTTCAACAAATTCAACTCAAGCCAATACCTGGAGAAGATTACTGACTATCTCAGCTACTCAGGACCGTGCCCGGGTAGGTTAATTAATTAGATTAATTAGCATGGTAAGTATATGCATCTAATTCTCTCTGGTTGGCGCCACATTGTCAGTTATTCGTGCAGAGATGATGGGATTTTGCTGGGGACAAAATCCCATCATATACTTGCAGCAGTAGTAGCTAAGTAGCATGATTTTCGATGGATAGCTGGGGGTAAACTTGTTTCTAGCTGGTTACCAGGGAAACTCGCACGGAGAAAAGTTAGAGGGCTGAAAGACCCGGGAGTAGAGTTAGAGAGATAAAAGCCTGGGGATGGATCAGTTAGTTAGAGAGGAGATGAGATTTGCTGTGTGAGATACTACGTAGCTCAGAGAGGTTGGGGAATGGGTTAACAAGATGTGCAGGAGATTTGATGAAAAGCAGGGACGTGTGACGGCTAGTGCAACCTGTATTACGAATGAGGCTACAGCTGACTAAGAATACGGAGACGAGGACTGCACTGAAGAAGCGAGGAGAATATGAGCAAAACTAAGACATTGTAAATAGAGATATCGGAGGGAATAATTATGTTCAAACGCGGAATGCAGACAGTGAGGGTCGAGCAAGGCAACAACAAACTTTTTAAAGATCGACTATGGTAATATCAAATGACTGTTTGAAGGTGTATCATTCGTTTACTACATTTTAACCGATTTGGGTAACAATTTCTAACCGTTTTGTGTATCTGTTCTCTCAGGCTCGGGGTATAAGGTGGTCTCTTCTTCCGTTCCATTTCTTCATATCTCTCTATCATGTTTTCCAAATCAATCCCAAAGAATTCCAGCTCATCCTCCACTATCGCGCTGTCCATGTGTTCAGGGGCCCTGATGAAAGATATATTTGTTAGATCCAGCTGCCTGTCCCTGTATTTGTGTACTGCATGTGAAGTGTATTCAGAACTCTTTTCAATTGGAACCCAGTGCAGAAGTATAGAGTACATTATCACAGTGTAATAAAACTCACACACACATGATCTAATCATCATACCAGGAACCGGCCGAAACAACCAATCAGAACTCGTTATTTAGGTCACATGACTGTTTATCAGCCAATCAGGGACCAGTATTTCCTAATTCCTGATTAGGTTGGTTCCTGCCTCATGTACCTGAATGTCCCTGGACTCTGGTAGAAGTACAGGATGGAGGGGAAGACATCCTGATTTCTGTCAAAGTACAATTCCCCGGTCAGTTCGTCGGTATACTGCGCACGTTTCTACAGAAAGGAATACGGAAAATATAGTAGCTATATTGGGTCTCGTTGTACAAATTTAAATATTTTACAATCGTATTGATACTCAACAAGTACTCAACAAGTAATGGCAGCACTCGAGAACATCGGAAGATCAAGTGTACTAAGTACCTGGGGATCTCCCAGCAGGGTGTCTGGATAGTGTGAGAGGGACTGCTCTGTCGTTACAAACTGTTCCCCGGCACAGTTGATCCGCACCAGTTTAGCATCCTTGGTTTCCTTTTTATAGTTCCTCAACCCGATACCAAAGGGGTCACCTTTTAGCGCCAAACTCTGAAGATATGAGGCACTAAACATATATGTGATTCACAAGACACAACGTATAATAGCTCTCTTACAGAATTATTCAATTTTAATTGATGGTGGTTTGGGGGCATTATGTTTTACACTTTTTATACATTCTTGAGCTCACGGACTCACAAAGAGAGACATATAGAGATAGAAAAATAAGGGAAAATTGAGAAGCAGATTTTACAGTATCAGTGTCACATGATAATAGCAGTCGAAATTCAAAAAGCAAGCTAGTAAAGCTGAACTAAAACATCTAAAGAAGATCAGCAAATATTTTCATGAAGAAGAATCATGTACATTTTTAATGAAATAAAAGCTGCTTAGCAAGGGTCCGCAATATGAGATCAGATCACTAATGAATAGCTAGGATGCAGTTTCAACACAGACATGAGAAACCGTTATACGGTGTCTTGTTGAGTCAACAAAGCAGCTCTGCCATACGTGAGGTGTCTTGTCACTAGCTGCACCAGCAGTGCGGGCACGATCAGCAGAAGCAGGCTTGTTGTTCACCCCTTGATCCTTCTGATCTGCCGCCATAAGTCCAAAGGTGAAAATGGAAAAGTTTAACTTGAAACGGAATCTCATGATCCAATGAGATGTATGTATCTCGCTTGATACCAATCTAATTTGTATACACAGTCGAGCTCTATAAACATTGTCATGTTTAGTGTGGAAGACCTAACAGAGCATTGGCATGACCCTATTCTCGAGAACTGTGGTCAGAGCATTGGCCTGATAGTGGAAGACTAGCAACCAGCAAGGAAGATGAATAGTAAGCAAAAAGAGGAAAGTCATAGCGGCCACTAGATCATGTGTGCTAAAGGTTTCAGCAGAATTGAATGGTTAGAATTGTCAAAGCCAGTGGACAACTATGTTGTTGTTGTGTTGTTACACAACAATGTGCTCACAATCAATGGTATAGAATTAGAAACTCAGACAATAGTTAAAAAAACTGAGACTCAGACAAGTCGAGATTATAGTCTGAAGTTTGGACAAAAGAACAATCAAGATTCGATGTGCCTGTGCACGTACATGTACATCATCAAGGGGGACAATATTAATGTTCAACTGTCAGTATATAATTTAAGATGAGTAATAATTAAAATTTGCTTCAGAGAAATGTGAGTAAACATGATGTTCATGCTTTATTAGATACCATAAAATCTTGGGTGTTAAGTGGAGTAGGTAGATCTGGGGTTTCCTTAATCCTTATGACAGGCGACCTTGTTGACCCATTACTCAACAAAGTTGACCAACATTGGTATACAGGGGGGAAAGAACAAAAAAATAAAAAAACTTGCTGAACAAATGAACTAACTGCAGCAGAGAACATATAAACAATTCTTTGCTGCAGTAGGGAAATAAAAAAGAGATTAGATATATGAAAAAGAGAGGGAGGGAGATAGAGAAAGAGGGGTAAATTATTATAGAGACTGTGTGCTGGACTAACAGTTTATGAGTTGGTAGCTAGTTGGTGAAAGGTGAAAGTGGTACTTGGTACACACATTGAAGAAACGTTTAGACAAATATTGTTGGAAATAGCATTCAGACTTGGAACTGATCGATTATGGCCAGATGTGTTTTTACTAAACACAAATCAGAATTTCCCTAGATTCAGTGGGCAAAGCCATTGTCTCTTTTTTACTCCTCTCTCTCTCCCTTTCCTCTTCTTTCCTGTATAATACTTTCGCCCTGATAGCCTTGTCTAAGCGTACATGCTACAAAAGCGTGTATTTAAACGTCGCAAAAAAGCGAAATGAACGCTTAACGTCTTGTTGAATACGTTTCCACCCCAATTACTCAACAAATGTCTACCTGTATGAGCACGTGATCCGAGGCTGCAATGCAAGGGAGCTGGTGGGCGGTTTTCAGGTTTTTACGAGACACAATTCGACCCACTGTCCATGTTTTCATGACGGATGAGAGAATGTATTGCCCCAAACCAACACCCCAAATAATGCGAATATATCTTGAGGGGAACAAACACAGACACACTTAGATATAGAGCTAGCTCTGCAGTTGCAATGCCGACTGTCAAGTGTCAAGAATGCTGTCAACATCTAGAGGAAAGAGAGGAATGGGGAGCGCTGGGTTTCCGATACTAGTCCGATACATGGGCGAATATTGAATGTTGAATTTTGAATACCGACAGTATAAATTTGATGACATGGCTGCCCACTGAAAATAAGAATGGGGATAAAGCTGCACAATAAAGTATAGAAATTCAAATAGAATAAAGAAACAAAAGACACATAATTGAGTACCAGATAATAAGAATTATACTGTCTGGGTACTGTCTGGCGCCGCCGCTGACCCCATCTGAGCGCAATCAATTAATTGGGTCTGTCACCGGCTGACAGGAATTTTATATGCTCTAGGCTTGGAAGACCAACTCAAAAGAAAGGTGCAGTACACTCTGCTCTCCAACCTTCAAAGTAAATTGCCTGGAGAGGGAGGGGATTGGACATGTAGCTGCAGTAACGGAAAGTCGTGTTGCTGCCATGATATTGCACTAAAACACAATAAACAAGAGTGAGCAATAAAACAGTGTGGTTATTATTCAGTATATCTGAACTTAAATAGTCTTTCTCTTTCTTTTTTCCTTTCTCGCTCTCTCTTAGTCTTTCTCTCGCTCTCTATCTCTCTCGCTCTCTATCTCTCTCTCTCTCACTCTCTCTCTCTCTCTCTCTCTCTCTCTGCAGCAGAGAACATATAAACAATTCTTTGCTGCAGTAGGGAAATAAAAAAGAGATTAGATATATGAAAAAGAGAGGGAGGGAGATAGAGAAAGAGGGGTAAATTATTATAGAGACTGTGTGCTGGACTAACAGTTTATGAGTTGGTAGCTAGTTGGTGAAAGGTGAAAGTGGTACTTGGTACACACATTGAAGAAACGTTTAGACAAATATTGTTGGAAATAGCATTCAGACTTGGAACTGATCGATTATGGCCAGATGTGTTTTTACTAAACACAAATCAGAATTTCCCTAGATTCAGTGGGCAAAGCCATTGTCTCTTTTTTACTCCTCTCTCTCTCCCTTTCCTCTTCTTTCCTGTATAATACTTTCGCCCTGATAGCCTTGTCTAAGCGTACACGCTACAAAAGCGTGTATTTAAACGTCGCAAAAAAGCGAACTGAACGCTTAACGTCTTGTTGAATACGTTTCCACCCCAATTACTCAACAAATGTCTACCTGTATGAGCACGTGATCCGAGGCTACAATGCAAGGGAGCTGGTGGGCGGTTTTCAGGTTTTTACGAGACACAATTCGACCCACTGTCCATGTTTTCATGACGGATGAGAGAATGTATTGCCCCAAACCAACACCCCAAATAATGCGAATATATCTTGAGGGGAACAAACACAGACACACTTAGATATAGAGCTAGCTCTGCAGTTGCAATGCCGACTGTCAAGTGTCAAGAATGCTGTCAACATCTAGAGGAAAGAGAGGAATGGGGAGCGCTGGGTTTCCGATACTAGTCCGATACATGGGCGAATATTGAATGTTGAATTTTGAATACCGACAGTATAAATTTGATGACATGGCTGCCCACTGAAAATAAGAATGGGGATAAAGCTGCACAATAAAGTATAGAAATTCAAATAGAATAAAGAAACAAAAGACACATAATTGAGTACCAGATAATAAGAATTATACTGTCTGGGTACTGTCTGGCGCCGCCGCTGACCCCATCTGAGCGCAATCAATTAATTGGGTCTGTCACCGGCTGACAGGAATTTTATATGCTCTAGGCTTGGAAGACCAACTCAAAAGAAAGGTGCAGTACACTCTGCTCTCCAACCTTCAAAGTAAATTGCCTGGAGAGGGAGGGGATTGGACATGTAGCTGCAGTAACGGAAAGTCGTGTTGCTGCCATGATATTGCACTAAAACACAATAAACAAGAGTGAGCAATAAAACAGTGTGGTTATTATTCAGTATATCTGAACTTAAATAGTCTTTCTCTTTCTTTTTTCCTTTCTCGCTCTCTCTTAGTCTTTCTCTCGCTCTCTATCTCTCTCGCTCTCTATCTCTCTCTCTCTCACTCTCTCTCTCTCTCTCTCTCTCTCTCTCTCCCTCTCTCTCTCTCCCATCTCTCTATCATGGACCTAGCACGAGATGATACTAAAATTAAGTGAGGAAGGAATTGCAATTGTTTCCCAATCTCACTCATTATAGTTCACACAATGAACAACGATGTTCGTATAAAACAGAGGCTTGTACTATCGAGAAGCGTACCGAATCGGCTTTTGTTGAGGTGAAAATTGGAAGAAATCAAAATAAAGACCTGCCTGAGAGAAAAAGAGACCCAGATTTTAATAGCTCTATCTTCCTCTGTAACAGCACACATGCCGTATAACATAACATTTGGAAAACTTGGATAATGAACTCACCAAACGGATAATAGTATGCGGTATTTAGAATCCTCTCTGACTCTGAGAGTTTTCCACAATCCACGTGCATGAATTCTGTAATCTGTATCATCACAAACCGTATCTGGAGAATAATGATTTGTGCAAATAGTGAATGTCAATTGTCAAACTATAATAATCATTGCAAAATGCAATGATTGAGGCCCCAATCACCAATTAATTGGGACACAACATGTCGCACCTTGGTCTTGTTATGTTGATCCGTGGAACGCGCTGATTGATGCGCGCAATAAAACCACACAACTTTCGCGGTCACGCGCGTTTTTCGAAGAGCGGATATCATAGGAAGCATGGTGCTTTCATGCCAATCCGTCCCTGTCTGGCGGCGCCATACCCCATTTGATTCTAAGCTGGGGTAGGCGGCGCCAGACAGATCAGACCCATTGCAGTTTCATCCCATAAGTTATGGGGCGAAACTGAAATGTCATTCGACATTGTTAGACCAAGGTGCGAGTCGCACTGCGACCTCTGGGTTAATTTTAAAAGAAAGGAACACATGATTTTAAGACGTGGGGTAAAGTAAAATGTGTGCCACATACAGAGACACTCTTTGGTTGGCAAGATATTATACGTTAACAATAGTTATTTTATCGCACACACAATTGTCACACTGTCCCTTAAAATACAAACTCTTCCGGTATATTGTCCCTATCTTGGTGTGGTGATATTGTAAAACGTGTTCCATATAATCTTTATCTTTGTCACACAACCGGTGTTCGGGCTCTATTCCTGAGAGGATAGGAGAGTGTGTCAGAATAGGACGTCCGAAGGAGGCGTCTCAATTCTCAATAAACTTCAAAGGTGGTGACTTCAAAAGAGATGACCTCAAGAGAGATGACTTCAAAAGAGATGACTTCAAAAGAGATGACTTCAAAAGACTCACTGTGAGTTTGAGGGAGGAGGGTGGTCCATCAGAGACATTGGTGTCCGATCCCCCCGTCTCGCTGGGCTCTGTCTGTATTGTCCGGGAGGTTGCTGGTGAGGTGTCCTGGAGCCATTATATCCAGGTGTCCTAGATCCCCCGGGCGTCCTGTGACCGGGCGTCCGCCCTCCGGGTGTCATACCACTGGGCGTCCTGTATCCTGGTGTCCGGGATCCGGGTGTCATTCCTCCGGGTGTCCTACCCCCAGGAGTCATACCACTAGGGGTCCTAGACCCAGGTGGGGGTATACCCGGTGTTCTGGACCCCGCTGGAGGGTACATGCTCCCACCGGGAGTCCTGCCCCCAGGTGTCCTACCCCCAGGTGTCCTGGAACCCTGATACCCGGGTGTCCGGGACCCTTGATAACCCGGGGTTCTGGTTCCCCCTGGGTCGTACCGCTGGGAGGGTGTTCTGTGGCCCTGATCGTAAGGTGTCCGCTGGCCACTGTCGTGAGGTGTACGGTGCCCGGAGGGGGGAGGAGCATTGTAAGGTGTCCGAGTGCCTGGAGTCCGGTGTCCTGGTGTGGCAGTAGCCGTCCTGTAGGCAGCAGCAGGTGGGGGTTTGTGGTGGGCTGAGGTGCGGCTTACACCACTATAAACTGTTCCAACCTCACTTTGGGCTGCACCCGACTGAAATAAACACTGTTAAAATGCGGACACTGAAACAATGGAAATAAATATATTATATCAATGGCAATTAACTGGGAATAATTTAGGCAGCAATATATTCTGGTAGTTGTCTCACCCTGGGTGTCTGGAAGGGTTCGGTAAAGTCTGTGAAGTCTGCTGTGTAATCTGTAACGGCTGATTTCCCTCCAACTGTACTGGCAGCCTTGGCAGCTGCGTGTCGTGTTGGCGGAGCCTCGCCGTAATGTTTCTAGGGGGCGTGAATCATGGGTTACATGAGGGGGGGGGGTTACAACTTACACTTAGGGGTTACATGGGGTGGGGGGGTACCTAGGCCCAAGATGTAACCCCCTCCTAGGGGTTACACAGGAGGTTAGACATGGGGTTACATAGGGGGTTGTGAACGATGGAGATCACTGTGTAATATCTGTACCATATTATTCTGGAGAGAAGATAAAACTTCTTACCTTGAACCATTCGATGAGGGATGGGAAGGATCCGTGTATTTTACCCCTGAATTTGAACCCCGCATGAGACACCCCGATATACTCGTGCTTGGCGTTCTTACTTGGCATATAGAATAACTTGAACCTGGTCAAACAATGGGCGGTGTTAGTTCGAAAGAGTTTCACACGTGACAAGTCCGACATTTTCTGAGACAATTGTTGTTCACAAATTAAAATATTCATCTCTTTTTGTTGTAAACAGATACACGAGCAGACTAACCAGAACTAAGAGTTTACCTGCCGGGTTTGTCAGTAGAAGATGTGATATAATATGGAATCCTATTGGGGGTCAGAGCTTTATCATTCCTTAACAGTTTTTGCATGGTTTCGTCAGATGCGACACCCTTATAGTACTTGAACTTGAGGATGTCTCTCGCGTTCTTAGCCTGGTGGTGGAGGACACGATTAGCAGGGCTAGGACTGTATGGCGGCGCCATACCCCATTTGATTCCACAGTGTGCTCAGGGGCTAGGATACAAAGTGTTTCAAACCCAAATTTCTAGATATTCGAATTTGAAACACATGTGCGACATCCCTCACTAAATCAACCCTTGTCTCATACCATTGGTTCCACAAATCGGGCAATGATTTCATCCAGATCTTCAAATTCCTCATCCTGTATCCTGAGTTTTCTGCCCAATGAAAACTGGTTGTCCTTTTCTTCCTCAATGGGGGGGGGTTACAACTTACACTTAGGGGTTACATGGGGTGGGGGGGTACCTAGGCCCAAGATGTAACCCCCTCCTAGGGGTTACACAGGAGGTTAGACATGGGGTTACATAGGGGGTTGTGAACGATGGAGATCACTGTGTAATATCTGTACCATATTATTCTGGAGAGAAGATAAAACTTCTTACCTTGAACCATTCGATGAGGGATGGGAAGGATCCGTGTATTTTACCCCTGAATTTGAACCCCGCATGAGACACCCCGATATACTCGTGCTTGGCGTTCTTACTTGGCATATAGAATAACTTGAACCTGGTCAAACAATGGGCGGTGTTAGTTCGAAAGAGTTTCACACGTGACAAGTCCGACATTTTCTGAGACAATTGTTGTTCACACATTAAAATATTCATCTCTTTTTGTTGTAAACAGATACACGAGCAGACTAACCAGAACTAAGAGTTTACCTGCCGGGTTTGTCAGTAGAAGATGTGATATAATATGGAATCCTATTGGGGGTCAGAGCTTTATCATTCCTTAACAGTTTTTGCATGGTTTCGTCAGATGCGACACCCTTATAGTACTTGAACTTGAGGATGTCTCTCGCGTTCTTAGCCTGGTGGTGGAGGACACGATTAGCAGGGCTAGGACTGTATGGCGGCGCCATACCCCATTTGATTCCACAGTGTGCTCAGGGGCTAGGATACAAAGTGTTTCAAACCCAAATTTCTAGATATTCGAATTTGAAACACATGTGCGACATCCCTCACTAAATCAACCCTTGTCTCATACCATTGGTTCCACAAATCGGGCAATGATTTCATCCAGATCTTCAAATTCCTCATCCTGTATCCTGAGTTTTCTGCCCAATGAAAACTGGTTGTCCTTTTCTTCCTCAATAATCTCCTCGTGAGCTAGGATGTTGTTCTGCTGATCAACCTGGGAGAGGAAAAACGTTGAAATATTTCCGGGGAAGGGGGAGGGGGCATAATATTTCCCCGACTAACACAAAATGCATCATTAACAGTTTGACGCATATCTTGAAATGATTATGAATTCTGCTGATAAATACATATTTGTACTAACAAAATGGCGGATAGAAAGCTATTGAAATCCCTACCTTCCAGGTCAGAGTGAGGAACTGTGTCCCCTTCCTCGATGGTCGGATGATACACGATCCCTGTTGTTCTGACTCCAGGAACTTCTCACATTGTGCGAATGTTATATTCTTGAAGTTAGGGTGGACTATAACTCTGTTAATGTACTCTGAAACAGGGCCACCAGATTAGGGTATCGTAACATGTGTGTAATGAAACACTCTGTTTTTCATAAGCTGGAACTTACGTTTGTTATTTAACTTTTTGCTTTTCTTTGCTTCCTTTTCCTTCTTTATTTTCTCGGCAGCTTCCGTGTCGTAGAACACATCTTTCTCCAGCGAGGATCCCGAGTTGAGATCAGACGTCTTGCAAGATAGATCAACTGTGTATTTATCGTAGAGAATTCTCGTTACCTTGGCAACTATCTGTTGATTTATCTGGAAAATAGAAGGGATCAGTACTAACATTAAAATAATTTATTGCAAGGTACATCTAGTATGGTCAGTCAGTGTCAACTACTATACTAAGTTATGGGTCAATCAAGCTACCTTAATTCTCTCCTCAGGGTTTGCCACTTTACTGTCACTGATGTTTTTAGTTGCAATAAACCCTGATACCCCGTTATCCAATCTGACCCTTACACCAACCGCCTGCCCGGGGCAACTACCTGATAACACACTTGGTTAGAATTACAGGGGTTCACGCCCATGGCAACTGCTGAAATCATAACGTGCTTCTATGGCCGATTGGAATGGAAATAACATACCGCTTGTATCAAAATGATTCCAGATTTCACTCAATTCGGGGAAGTTATCTCTTAGACACAGAGGGCACTGCCACATGCCCGTTTCTTCGTTTCGTTTTGGCTGAATATCTGGTTCATCTCCTTTGGGCTTTCGTCGGGCTATCGCATACACCGTACACTGTACCACCAGGCCTACCTTGAAGTTCTAAAAGAAATTGGGAATTTAGCAACCAGATATTAATGTTCTGCCCCGAACGTATTACTAGACAACTATAGAGCCTTCAAAAAAGGACATATCACTAGGGAGAGTTTGTTACTTTAACTGAGAGAACAACGAATAGTACCTCAGCACACTCGTTAGAAAGTAGATAGAATCTCTCCTCGTCAGTAAGTGGCTGATAAGGCGTCCTTTTATCTGTAAATCTGTTAATCAACTCATCCCTAATATCATACAAAGTAATCCGCTTGTCCGGGAAACCTTGCCTCTCTAACTCGACTGCAAACGCAATCAAATCCAAATCTTTTAACTTTTCTGGGTCCTCTAGGATATCTTCCAGGGCTCTCTGTTTCACGTTACTGTCTTCATCATCGTCGTTATAGTCGAGGGCATCTATTGCCATCTTTTGGGCCCAGACATAAGTTTCGGGATGGATCCGGGTTGAGTCCAACAGTTCTGTGTTTTCATTTAGTCTGTGGGTGGAAGGGATCAGAATGTGGTTAAAAGTGGGTTTAAAATAAATAATAACTGTTGGATAACCGTTGAAAATTAAATTAGTTTCTATTGAAATGAAAGTCTCAGTTTCTTGGGTTTTGTTGTTCGACTGGTGTGAGTGGGATGGCGGTCGTGGGCGCAGTGCTGAACATAATTCCTTTCATTACAACGCGCATTCGGCGCGTTCCAAAACCCCACTTACGAGTCTTCTCTGGAGTGGTCTATCTTGATGAAACCGGTGCAATTCAAGAAGACACAACCACCAATATGGAACACTGTCACCAAACCAGCCCGGGATTCCAACGGGTCGTGTGAGTGTTTCATCAGCTGAGGGGGGTGGAGGGTGTCAGAAGCTGAGGGATCCTAGGGGTTGTCTAGAGGCAGGAGAGAAGTTGCCTAGCTAGACTGTGCTTCGGGAGGCAGGGTTCGAACATAACAAAAGAGAAGATCCGGGAGGGAAGATTCCGCCATAGTTAAAAAGTGAGGAACGGTTCATATTACCTTGAGTAGGGCGTCAGCTTTACGGGGCCCAAATCCACACACAAACTGGACTATTCCACTGTAATGATAGTGGTCCACGGCAAAGTTTAGATCAACCCCAACTTCATTCACTTTGTCTATAAATTCTTCATAGAGGGCCTGCCGCAGTTTATCCTTCGGCACAAATTTCTGAGGGAAGGAAAAAGAAAAATGAAACATTGATTTATGAATATTATATATTTGTCATACAGCTCCGTCCGGTTCGGAGAGAGAG
>AVPN01000062.1:86034-106334 GCA_000695325.1 Pleurobrachia bachei | reverse complement strand
GGTCTATCTTGATGAAACCGGTGCAATTCAAGAAGACACAACCACCAATATGGAACACTGTCACCAAACCAGCCCGGGATTCCAACGGGTCGTGTGAGTGTTTCATCAGCTGAGGGGGGTGGAGGGTGTCAGAAGCTGAGGGATCCTAGGGGTTGTCTAGAGGCAGGAGAGAAGTTGCCTAGCTAGACTGTGCTTCGGGAGGCAGGGTTCGAACATAACAAAAGAGAAGATCCGGGAGGGAAGATTCCGCCATAGTTAAAAAGTGAGGAACGGTTCATATTACCTTGAGTAGGGCGTCAGCTTTACGGGGCCCAAATCCACACACAAACTGGACTATTCCACTGTAATGATAGTGGTCCACGGCAAAGTTTAGATCAACCCCAACTTCATTCACTTTGTCTATAAATTCTTCATAGAGGGCCTGCCGCAGTTTATCCTTCGGCACAAATTTCTGAGGGAAGGAAAAAGAAAAATGAAACATTGATTTATGAATATTATATATTTGTCATACAGCTCCGTCCGGTTCGGAGAGAGAGTGAGAGAGAGTTAGAGACAGAACATCATAATTGCCCAACTTACCGCGTTGTGACCCCACGGAACAGCTAGAATATCATCAGTATAGTTGCACAGTTGGGCCAACTCAGTGAGAGGGTCCCGGAGTCGCCGTGCTATTGACACGGCTACACGTTGTTCCCCGCAGTAGGATGGGAACTCAGACTATAGGGAGGGGAGGTGTTAGCTTTTGGGGTTGGGGTGTTACTACATTAGCTTTTAAGTGGGAAATCAGACTAAACCAAGGGGGATTGAGATATTATTAAAAGCTGGGAAATCAGACTAAACCAAGTAAAGGGGGAATGAGGTGTTATTAAAAATTGTGAAGGGATGTAACGAACTGAATTACCTGAGCCCTGGAAGATTCCTTGTAAATCATAGCCGCAGTAGGATCAACCAGCTCTATTGCAATGGGCTTTATTTGGTGCTGTTGTTCGAGCGCAGTAACCATATCTTGAATCTCTCGCATGTATATCATGGCCCTGTAAAAAGAGTTGCAAGTCGAACTGATGGCGGAACCAGAAATTATTCAGAGAGTAAACTCTTTGATCTACGACTTACCAGAGCTAAAGTGAAAAGTTTAAACCGTGAATAACTTACTTGCCAGAACAGTTCAGGGCGATAACATGTGGCCGATTTTCCAGCAAGAAATCTTTCAACTTGACCATGTCTTCAACTTTCCCTTTACCGAACTCCTTAGCCGTTTTTGCATTGTATCTGGATTCAAGAGTGTTGGGGATGTTAGGGTTGTAAGATTGGAGGGGGGGGTGATAGTGTTAGGGATGTTAGTATAGGGGGTGGGGGTTTCTAACATGGTACCATTTGAATTATAAGTAAATCAATATTGTAACAGGAGATAAAAGCTAAACAAACCGATAGTAGGTAAGAGAGATGGTATCCTCTACCTCCCCCTCCCCGTTTATCAGCACCCCGTGTCCTGGTCTGTCTTGTTCACTATCAAACACAACTAACCCCAACACTCTCAAACCTGAGAGAGAGACAGAGATTCTCTCTCTCTCTCTCTCTAAGATAGAGAAAGGGTTGAATAAGGTCTAGATGCCAGAAATGACTCGTTCAAGATTCCCACCTGGTACTGTCGTGCTACTTGAATCCAGGTCCAAATTCTCAACCGTATAGGGCGCCATCTTGAGCCACCGCCTCAATCTCATCTTACAAGTCTGGAGGGGGCATGTATGTTAAACCAATCATATTTCATTGAAGACTTGATCATAATATTATATTGAGAGAAGATCGACCAATGTGTTTGACTAGAGGGGGGAGGGGGGTGGGGGGAGGGCAGTTAGAGCATTTGACTCTATTATACCTGTTGGAAATGATTTGATGCCTCATCTTTTAGCTTCTGTAGAAGTTCCTTTTGCAGCATGGGGTATAACATGGTATTTAGGGCGAGGGTTAGTGCTTCCGTCCTTTGCTCATTCCACGTCTAAAAGAAGAGAATTCATGTGTTACTGTTTTGACTGTTTTGACTGCAATTGATTGAGGTGGACAGTATGGGCGTGACCGCGTCACACCGCTCTAAGAATTTAGATTTTGGTATAACTTCGATATCACCAACCAACCAACCATTTTGACTAAAATACTAATTCAGTATATTGTTCTCACCTGTACAAGGTTGCTAAACTCATCCCGATAGAAGAACATCTTGATCTCTTCCAGGTAGCTGTCTTTTGATCCCGTGTCGTTGATTGCCAGAGATAACTTGACATATCCTTCATCTTGTGCTCCCCATATCCTTAGAAACTCGTCCCCTGTCAACTCCTACAATGAATTGTTTTATGAAGGAGCAAATCTCTTGGACAATGTGTTTTATAAAGGAGCTCTTAGGTATGTTTTATACTTTGACGGGCTTATCCTTGAGAAATTTGAACTTGGCGTAAGGGTGATTATCATCGATTTCCTTGTTTCCCGCCTTTGTAGGGGTCACACAGAGAAGGGCCCGATCATAGAAAGTGCTCCTGACGGCAGCCCTAACGGCAGGTTCCGCTGCAATCTGACAGGCAATCATGTACCTGTAGAAGGGTTGTTAATAGGGGGAGAGAGTGGAAGGTCGAACTAGCTTTGTAGATGGGGAAGGAAGGAAGGGGTAGAGTGAAGGGAAGGGAAGGGAGAAAGGGAGGAGGGGAGAGGAGGTGGTCTACCTGGCAGCAGCTAGAACTTTATCCACCCCGGTGAATCGTCGTGTGTCAGTGAACTCTTTGGCGGCGTCTTCAGGCATCAGAGCACACTGCTCTACTGTATGTCGATTGTACTGGTCTGTGAGATTCTCAGCAAACTAAGAGAAAATATACAGATCATTAGTATAGTGTGTCAGGAGTTGTGGCAAATCAAATGGAAGTTGGATTCTAACTATACTAATGATGAACCAATAGTTAGATGATCTACCCGCGTCCCGCACAGAGCACAGAGCACGTGCTCGCCACACCAATCTTTATTTACCTGTCTGGAAGTGAGACCGAAACGTTCCACCAAGTTTCCTATATTCTTCTCGCAGCACAGTTTATAGTTGCTACGCTTTTGAGACAACTTACACTGGTCCGCCGTTCCTAGACCTGAAGGAGGGTAGCTAGAGAAATTGAAATACAGACAAGGTAGTAAAAAAGGGGGACGGGAATAAGAAGACAGACGTTTTTTACAAGTTCAAATATCATACCATCAATGACTGCGTTGGTTTTGGCAAGATTTTGTAGGTCTACAATATCACTAGCGTAGTAGAGAGAGAAATGAGCATTGACATCGGAGAATTCTTCAACTGTCTGGATGGATTCAACACTGAAAAGGGGGACATAGCAGTCAGTAATGTTACTTTTTTACTGAATTGTTTCGCCACTTTGGGCTCGTCAGTGGAATTCCACTGACGAACCCTAAGTGGCGAAACAATTGTTTGGATAAAATACTTGTTTTGATTTATTAATTTCTAACTTACTAAGACAGATTAGTACAGTAATGGTAATTAATATCAATATACCACTGATTACATTACCGGTCAATGTCCTCGGCCTCTAGGACCCTCTCATTCCTTAGGAAAGCACTTTCTTTTGTCCTCTCGTATTGGTATTGTTGCACTTTCATCATAAGACTCTTTAGCTTGCTCTTACGACGTTGCAAACGAGCCCACCTGATAAAAGGGGGGGGGTTGAAGTATTCTATCCCTTCTTTTATGAACGGCAGCCAGTTAGAACTTCGCCATTTAGGGTAGGTTAATTTGGGTAGATCTAAATTTAGAATCCATCCCTCAAGATCCCCCTCCCTACCTCTCATCCCAATGGTATATTTTCCACAAATCATCAGTGGTAAGGTCATCCTGGATGCACTCCTTTCTGTATGTCGCGATGAATGGTATTTCGAAGTGATCATTTCGGATCTGTTTTAGGACATTGTTTATCTTCGCTTCAGCACTTTTAGCCTTGCCCAGGAGTTGTGGCAAATCAAATGGAAGTTGGATTCTAACTATACTAATGATGAACCAATAGTTAGATGATCTACCCGCGTCCCGCACAGAGCACATAGCACGTGCTCGCCACACCAATCTTTATTTACCTGTCTGGAAGTGAGACCGAAACGTTCCACCAAGTTTCCTATATTCTTCTCGCAGCACAGTTTATAGTTGCTACGCTTTTGAGACAACTTACACTGGTCCGCCGTTCCTAGACCTGAAGGAGGGTAGCTAGAGAAATTGAAATACAGACAAGGTAGTAAAAAAGGGGGACGGGAATAAGAAGACAGACGTTTTTTACAAGTTCAAATATCATACCATCAATGACTGCGTTGGTTTTGGCAAGATTTTGTAGGTCTACAATATCACTAGCGTAGTAGAGAGAGAAATGAGCATTGACATCGGAGAATTCTTCAACTGTCTGGATGGATTCAACACTGAAAAGGGGGACATAGCAGTCAGTAATGTTACTTTTTTACTGAATTGTTTCGCCACTTTGGGCTCGTCAGTGGAATTCCACTGACGAACCCTAAGTGGCGAAACAATTGTTTGGATAAAATACTTGTTTTGATTTATTAATTTCTAACTTACTAAGACAGATTAGTACAGTAATGGTAATTAATATCAATATACCACTGATTACATTACCGGTCAATGTCCTCGGCCTCTAGGACCCTCTCATTCCTTAGGAAAGCACTTTCTTTTGTCCTCTCGTATTGGTATTGTTGCACTTTCATCATAAGACTCTTTAGCTTGCTCTTACGACGTTGCAAACGAGCCCACCTGATAAAAGGGGGGGGGTTGAAGTATTCTATCCCTTCTTTTATGAACGGCAGCCAGTTAGAACTTCGCCATTTAGGGTAGGTTAATTTGGGTAGATCTAAATTTAGAATCCATCCCTCAAGATCCCCCTCCCTACCTCTCATCCCAATGGTATATTTTCCACAAATCATCAGTGGTAAGGTCATCCTGGATGCACTCCTTTCTGTATGTCGCGATGAATGGTATTTCGAAGTGATCATTTCGGATCTGTTTTAGGACATTGTTTATCTTCGCTTCAGCACTTTTAGCCTTGCCGGTCCACATCATTATCTCTCCAAACTCATCCAAATCACCCTACAAAGGACATTTAAAATGTTATTCTGGGGTGAAAAGGGACAAGACAAGGGCCTGAGCTTGATCGTAATAAGTTCAGTCCATTATAGGAGTCATACCTGATAGGAGATGGGTTTGGTACTAAATGCCTGTTGATAGATCCAAGCTGCCTCCTGTTCCAACTCTAAATCATCCGCTTTCTCAATGGGCAAGGAACGTAGCTGGAATCTGTGTGTATTATACGTTACCCCTCTATCTCACGAAATGAGAATGAAACCCCGAACTACCGATTGTAGATCTTTAATTAATTAATAACTGCTCTATTACCGTTCAGGGAGATCTGTTATCTTGATTTCATGATCGTGCGAGGTGAAGTGCCCCTTTTCTAAATCTGCCGGTTCATAAATGTCATAGATGTTAACTTCAGCCTTCTTCTTCTTCTTTTTCCTCCGTGTTTGTCCCTCTGAATCATCTGAATAATCGTCTTCCGCTGAGAAGAGGGAAATAATTAGGGAAATAATTAGGGAAATAATGATTTGCTCAGTCACATAGAACAACTCTTTGTTTGTTTGTTTGTTTGTTTGTTTGTTTGTTTGTTTGTTTGTTTGTTTGTTTGTTTGTTTGTTTGTTTGTTTGTTTGTTTGTTTGTTTGTTTGTTTGTTTGTTTGTTTGTTTGTTTGTTTGTTTGTTTGTTTGTTTGTTTGTTTGTTTGTTTGTTTGTTTGTTTGTTTGTTTGTTTGTTTGTTTGTTTGTTTGTTTGTTTGTTTGTTTGTTTGTTTGTTTGTTTGTTTGTTTGTTTGTTTGTTTGTTTGTTTGTTTGTTTGTTTGTTTGTTTGTTTGTTTGTTTGTTTGTTTGTTTGTTTGTTTGTTTGTTTGTTTGTTTGTTTGTTTGTTTGTTTGTTTGTTTGTTTGTTTGTTTGTTTGTTTGTTTGTTTGTTTGTTTGTTTGTTTGTTTGTTTGTTTGTTTGTTTGTTTGTTTGTTTGTTTGTTTGTTTGTTTGTTTGTTTGTTTGTTTGTTTGTTTGTTTGTTTGTTTGTTTGTTTGTTTGTTTGTTTGTTTGTTTGTTTGTTTGTTTGTTTGTTTGTTTGTTTGTTTGTTTGTTTGTTTGTTTGTTTGTTTGTTTGTTTGTTTGTTTGTTTGTTTGTTTGTTTGTTTGTTTGTTTGTTTGTTTGTTTGTTTGTTTGTTTGTTTGTTTGTTTGTTTGTTTGTTTGTTTGTTTGTTTGTTTGTTTGTTTGTTTGTTTGTTTGTTTGTTTGTTTGTTTGTTTGTTTGTTTGTTTGTTTGTTTGTTTGTTTGTTTGTTTGTTTGTTTGTTTGTTTGTTTGTTTGTTTGTTTGTTTGTTTGTTTGTTTGTTTGTTTGTTTGTTTGTTTGTTTGTTTGTTTGTTTGTTTGTTTGTTTGTTTGTTTGTTTGTTTGTTTGTTTGTTTGTTTGTTTGTTTGTTTGTTTGTTTGTTTGTTTGTTTGTTTGTTTGTTTGTTTGTTTGTTTGTTTGTTTGTTTGTTTGTTTGTTTGTTTGTTTGTTTGTTTGTTTGTTTGTTTGTTTGTTTGTTTGTTTGTTTGTTTGTTTGTTTGTTTGTTTGTTTGTTTGTTTGTTTGTTTGTTTGTTTGTTTGTTTGTTTGTTTGTTTGTTTGTTTGTTTGTTTGTTTGTTTGTTTGTTTGTTTGTTTGTTTGTTTGTTTGTTTGTTTGTTTGTTTGTTTGTTTGTTTGTTTGTTTGTTTGTTTGTTTGTTTGTTTGTTTGTTTGTTTGTTTGTTTGTTTGTTTGTTTGTTTGTTTGTTTGTTTGTTTGTTTGTTTGTTTGTTTGTTTGTTTGTTTGTTTGTTTGTTTGTTTGTTTGTTTGTTTGTTTGTTTGTTTGTTTGTTTGTTTGTTTGTTTGTTTGTTTGTTTGTTTGTTTGTTTGTTTGTTTGTTTGTTTGTTTGTTTGTTTGTTTGTTTGTTTGTTTGTTTGTTTGTTTGTTTGTTTGTTTGTTTGTTTGTTTGTTTGTTTGTTTGTTTGTTTGTTTGTTTGTTTGTTTGTTTGTTTGTTTGTTTGTTTGTTTGTTTGTTTGTTTGTTTGTTTGTTTGTTTGTTTGTTTGTTTGTTTGTTTGTTTGTTTGTTTGTTTGTTTGTTTGTTTGTTTGTTTGTTTGTTTGTTTGTTTGTTTGTTTGTTTGTTTGTTTGTTTGTTTGTTTGTTTGTTTGTTTGTTTGTTTGTTTGTTTGTTTGTTTGTTTGTTTGTTTGTTTGTTTGTTTGTTTGTTTGTTTGTTTGTTTGTTTGTTTGTTTGTTTGTTTGTTTGTTTGTTTGTTTGTTTGTTTGTTTGTTTGTTTGTTTGTTTGTTTGTTTGTTTGTTTGTTTGTTTGTTTGTTTGTTTGTTTGTTTGTTTGTTTGTTTGTTTGTTTGTTTGTTTGTTTGTTTGTTTGTTTGTTTGTTTGTTTGTTTGTTTGTTTGTTTGTTTGTTTGTTTGTTTGTTTGTTTGTTTGTTTGTTTGTTTGTTTGTTTGTTTGTTTGTTTGTTTGTTTGTGGGGGGGGGGAGATTGATTGGCTGAACTTTTTCAGGGGGAGATATATTAGGGTGCCTAGACTTTTTCTGGGGAAATATTGGGCGGGCTTTTTCTAGGGAGAGAATTGGCTTAAATTCTGAGCAATGAAGAATGCATGAATGTTTTCAGAAAATACAGAGATTCTGTCGAACATACCCTTTTCATTTTAACCCCCAAATTCTCTTGAAGAAGATCATAATCATCATCTGTAAGCTCCTCTTCTGATAAATGTCGTCTTCTCTTCTTTTTCTTGTGTCCCCCACTCCCATGTATCTCCTCATCTTCTTGGCTGTCCTCCTCTTCTTTTTCTTCTTTACCCTCCTCACTGCCAGGATCCCCGTCTTTTACCACAAACCCATCTGTAGGAAGGAGAGATGAGAGAGAGATATATAGATAGAAAGATAAAAAGAAAGACAAACGAGAGATAAATAGGGAAAGAGAGATATTATAGTGAACTAGATAAAGAGAAAAATCAGCCCCAGACTCTGTTACATACCATTATTAGCTACATCATTATCCTCCTCTTCTTCATCACTGCTGATACCACTACTTTGTTGTTGTTGCTGTCCCTGTTCCTCCTGGTCCACCTCTTCATCCGTACTCACCTTGGTGTAGTGTGAGGGTAGGGTGAATTGGTGGTAAGAGTGGTAAGGGTATTAGGTGAGTTGAGGAGAGGACAGCAGCTCAATATTGTTAGTGGGTCCTCTACAATAACAACATCTCCAAGTCAATCAGTACTGTATTATCATTGTATTGACAAAACTTAGTTTTTTATTTGGTGTTTACTCACCTCCGCCTCATGATCGATCATCTCACTCAGACCGCCCATGCTCACGGTCATGGAAGGTGGTGGGTGGGGGTTGCACAGGAGATCTGTGTTGCTACAGGATCTGGAGCGGGTTGCACACAGATGGAGGAACTACAAGATGGGGCTATAACATAATAGGGGGAGAGAAGTTAGTTTGAGGAATCTAGCTATTTGGTATCAAATGGGTTGGAGTGGATTTTAAGAACCGAAAATTAATAATCATGCTAAAAGAAGAAATGTTTAAATTATAAAGCTTCATATCACATAAACGAAACATAACACTTTAGTATAAACTCATACACTCATACACTCATAAACTCATAACTCTTCTCCAAATTGTATATACATATAAAAAAAAAGATATTATGTATTATGTTAAGTTATATTATAACTTAACATAATACATAATATCTTTTTATACATTTTACCGGGTTATCTTTTTGGAACCTGCTGGACATAAATCGTCTCAACTTTGTTTAATTAAATAATAAAGATTAAAGTATCTTAATACACTAATCGTTTATTGTAGTTTTTATCCAGATACCGGAAGAATTATTGAAAAAGGATCAACTTAGAAAGCCAGAAAAACATGGATGCTTTTTTCGACATTGCAGACACTCGTGTGACGTGTAAGCATTTGAATTGTTCGCACGGAGGACGGAAACAGTTTCAAGTGACTCAAGTAAGCATATCGACATGTTTCCCGTTTCCAAGCGGTATGATCATAGCGCTCGGAAATGAGAAACTTGAAAACTTGAAAACTGGAGACCACATGTAGACCATGTATGAAGTAGTAGGTTCATCTCTTTAAATATTCGTTCTACTGGGGATCTACTGTTACCAGTTACTGCTCAAATTATTTTACCCGTTATACTTTAGACAAAAACCTTACACTTGAGACAAATTTCTCTCAGAACACCAGCCCAACGTTTCCAAGATCTGAACCAGTGGATCGGCGTAAATGGTGAGGATTGCGAACAGGTAGTCACCCTGGCCCTTAACATCATAGACCGTGAACAGTCGTCTAGTACCAACGTAAAACCACAGAGTGACCGGTATAGCAAACGCTTGGCCCTGAAATATGATTCTAAAATATTAACCGATAAACGTTTAAAGGCAAGGCAGGTGTCTCTAAGGACTACCCCTAGTATTATGTTTAAATTTAAAAAAAAACGAGCGAGTAATCCCTTTAAATCACGGGGCGGACCTGCGATATCATCTAACTTACCCTCCCTGAGTAGATATGATCAGGTATTATCAGATCTGCTAGGAGAGATGCAGCAAGTGCCAATAGCACCGCACCGATAGATCCATACAACCATGTAACCTCTGTGATCTTGTGTGGGAACCTATTCTGCCAGACAAAGACAATGACTCCAAAACATGCCAGTACTAACGCCATGGAGTAAGTTGCAGGTCTCCCCTGACCCAAGAAAAGCCACGTCCAGAGAAGTGATATAATGGCATACAAGATGAAGTTTATCACTTTCTTCCTTCTCAACGATTTCGCGAAAACCTGAAACAGATGACGGATTAATAATATTTTTTGAGATCTGTTGATCTGAAAATCAAGGACTCTCTAAATCGTTTCACTGCGCTGGTAAGCGCAAAATTGACCGTTTTATCATACGGCACAGGGCACTCACAAGCAAGATTATTGAGCCAATCAGGAGGATGGGAGGCGCAAAACTAGCAGGAGTGAGAACATCTTCTACTGAGAATACAACCTCAATAACAGAAACCAAAACGGTTATTACAACCCACTGACAGCACATAATCCCGTAGATCATCTTGAGAACATTTGATTTCTCTACAGAATACGGTTGCTGTACAGCAACTATCGGAGGAGGAGGCGGGTATGCTCCATTCGGATAGGATAGGCCCTGAGGTGCTGCAGGATCGCCTTGAGGGTAAATGGTGGTGGCGCCTGGAGGTGGAGGGTGAACTTCAGCGCCTGGAGGTGGAGGGTGAACTGCAGCGCCCGGAGGTGGAGGGTGAACTGCAGCGCCCGGAGGTGGAGGGTACTGGGCTGCAGGAGGGTACTGGGCTGCAGGAGGGTACTGTGCCGCAGGCGGGTACTGGGCCGGAGGGTAAGAGCCATTAGCACCGCTAGGTGGAGGATATTGGGCTGTAGCAGGATATTGGGCAGCAGGATACTGGCCGGTAGCTGGGTAAGCGCCGTCAGAGGGAGGGTACGATGTAGGAGGATAAGTGTCAGTGCCGCCTGGTTGAGGGTACGATGTAGGAGGGTAAGGGGATATCATATTGGGGTGGCTACTCTCTACACGCACACGGCTGAACTTTTTCTGAAGGGGAGACATTAGGGTGGCTACTCTTAACTCGCACTCGGCTGAACTTTTTCTGAGGAGATGTATTGGGCTGAACTTTTTCTGGGGATATCATATTGGGGTGGCTACTCTCTACACGCACACGGCTGAACTTTTTCTGAAGGGGAGACATTAGGGTGGCTACTCTTAACTCGCACTCGGCTGAACTTTTTCTGAGGAGATGTATTGGGCTGAACTTTTTCTGGGGGAGATATTGTGGGGTGGCTACTCTCTACACGCACACGGCTGAACTTTTTCTGGGGAGGGGGGATATTGTAGGATTGCTACTCTCCACACGCACACGGCTGAAATTTTTCTGGGGGGAGGGGATATATTGTGGGGTGGCTAGGGATATATAATTGGGCTGGCTTTTTCTAGTAAGGGAGAAATTTGGCTAAAATTCCGAGCAGTAAAGAATGCCTGAATTCTTCCAGAAATATAGCAGAGATTTTGGAGAACATACCCTTTTCATTTTAACCCCCAAATTCTCTTGCAAAAGATCATAATCATCATCTGTAAGCTCCTCTTCTGATAAATGTCGTCTCCTCTTCTTCTTCTTGTGTCCCCCACTCCCATGTATCTCCTCATCTTCCTGACTTTCATCCTCCTCTTTTTCTTCTTCACCCTCCTCACTGCCAGGATCCCCGTCCTTTACCACAAACCCATCTGTAGGAAGGAGAGATGTATACAGTATAGAGAGAGAGATATATAGATAGAAAGAGAAAAAGAAAGACAAACGAGAGATAAATAGGGAAAGAGAGATATTATAGTGAACTAGATAAAGAGAAAAATCAGCCCCAGACTCTGTTACATACCATTATTAGCTACATCATTATCCTCCTCTTCTTCATCACTGCTGATACCACTACTTTGTTGTTGTTGCTGTCCTCCCTGTTCCTCCTGGTCCACCTCTTCATCCGTACTCACCTTGCAGTGGGGTTAGGATGGGGTGAGGAGAGCAGGACGGTGGTAGGGGTATTGGGTGAGTAAAAACCAGGGTAACTGAACAGTTACCACGGTTTTTACTCTAGTTATTGAGGAGAGGAAAGCAGCTCAAGATTGTTAGTTGGTCCTCTACAACAACAAAAAGTCAATTAGTAATTTAAAATATTGTGACGACGTGTTCAGTAACCCCAAGTGTTTACTCACCTCCGCCTCATGATCGATCATCTCACTGATGCCGCCCATGCTCACGGTCATGGAAGGTGGTGGGCGGGGGTTGCACAGGAGATCTGTGTTGGATCTGGAGATCTGTGTTGCTACAGGATCTGGAGCGGGTTGTGCACAGTACTATAAGGTGGGGCTATAACATAGTGGGAGGGAGAGAAGTTAGTTTGAGGAATATCTAGCTATTTGGTATCAAATGGGAGCTGGAATAGATTGTAAGAATCAAGAAATTAATTTAAATGCTAAAAGAAGAAAATATGTATAAATAATAAAGCTTCATAACAAATACACGAAACATAACACTTTATAAACTCATTATATACTCATAAACTCTTCACCGAATTGTCTATTTTACTCAATATAATACATAATATCATTTTACATTTTACCGGGTTAGTTATCTTTTTCGAACCAGCTGGACATAAATCGTCTCAACTTTGTATAAATAATAACGATTAAAATATCTTAATAAACTAATCGTTCAATTCAGTTTTTTTTGATAAAGTAACAACTTAGAAAGCCAGAAAGTGTTTTTTCGACATTGTAGATGCACTCGGATCGTGTAAGCATGTCATAGCGCTTGGAAATGGGAAACTTGAAAACTTCAAACTGGAGACCACGCAGACCATGCATGAAGCAGTATGTTCATCTCTTATATCCAACTGTTACCAGTTACTGCTCAAATCCCTCACCGTACCCCGGAATAGGAGGTTTAGAACATTATACTTGAGACAAATTTCTCTCAGAGCACCAGCCCAACGCTTCTAAGATCTGCACTAGAGGATCGGCGTAAATGGTCAGAATCGCGAACAGGTAGTCACCCTGTCCCTTGACATCATATACCGTGAACAGTCGCCTAGTACCAACGTAGAACCAAAGAGTGACCGGTATGGCAAACGCTTGGCCCTGAAATATGATATTAAAATATTAGCTAATAAAAAGTTTAGGCAAGAATCTCTTTGGACTACTCCTAGCATGTTTGAAATCGAAAAAACGGGCGAGTAATTTCTAATCACGGCGGACCTGCCCTGAACTTACCCTCCCTGAGTAGATATGATGAGGTATTATCAGATCTGCTAGGAGAGATGCAGCAAGTGCGAGCAGCACTGCACCGATAGCACCATACAACAAGGTAACTTCTGTGATCTTGTGTGGAAACCTGTTCTGCCAGACAAAGACAATGACTCCAAAACATGCCAGTACTAACGCCATGGAGTAAGTTGCAGGTCTCCCCTGACCCAAGAAAAGCCACGTCCAGAGAAGTGATATAATGGCATACAAGATGAAGTTTATCACTTTCTTCCTTCTCAACGATTTCGCGAAAACCTGAAACAGATGACGGATTAATAATATTTTTTGAGATCTGTTGATCTGAAAATCAAGGACTCTCTAAATCGTTTCACTGCGCTGGTAAGCGCAAAATTGACCGTTTTATCATACGGCACAGGGCACTCACAAGTAAGATTATTGAGCCAATCAGGAGGATGGGAGGCGCAAAACTAGCAGGAGAGAGAACATCTTCTACTGAGAATGCCACCTCAATAACAGAAACCAAAACTGTTATTACAACCCACTGACAGCACATAATCCCGTAAATCATCTTTAGAACATCTGGCCTCTCGACAGAATACGGTTGCTGTACAACAACCACCGGAGGGGGAGGTGGGTATGCTTCATTAGGGTAGGATATCCCCTGAGGGGCTGCATTATCGC
The DNA here is from genome assembly GCA_000695325.1 of Pleurobrachia bachei. Lineage (NCBI taxonomy): Eukaryota > Metazoa > Ctenophora > Tentaculata > Cydippida > Pleurobrachiidae > Pleurobrachia > Pleurobrachia bachei. The sequence continues at coordinate 92,698 of AVPN01000062.1, read as the reverse complement.
ACTGAGGGTAAACAGCAGCGCCTGGAGGTGGAGGGTAAACAGCTGGAGGTGGTGGAGGGTAAACAGCAGCGCCTGGAGGTGGAGGGTAAACAGTAGCACCAGGAGGTGTAGGGTACTGGGCCGCAGGAGGATACTGGGCCGGAGGGTAAGAGCCATTAGCACCGCTAGGTGGAGGATATTGGGCTGTAGCAGGATATTGGGCAGCAGGATACTGGCCGGTAGCTGGGTAAGCGCCGTCAGAGGGAGGGTACGATGTAGGAGGATAAGTGTCAGTGCCGCCTGGTTGAGGGTACGATGTAGGAGGGTAAGCATCAGTGCCGCCTGGAGGAGGGTAAGTGCTTGGAGGAATATCCTCTACTCCCATAGCGGCATGATAAGGCGGAGGACCATCCGACATGCTACCTAGAAAGAGAGGGGATATTTGTGTTTATTTGGTTTTAAATTGTTCTAAACAAGAAGATGGCACTAAAAACAGTTCATACTAAAAACATTTCATACAAAAAGTTAGCTTTGTCAGATAGATATATCAATGTTTTAATCAATGTTTTATTCAATGTTCCAATCAATGTTCAATCACAACTCCCATCATCCCACCCATCCTTCAATCACAACTCCCATCATCCCACCCGTCCTTCCACATTTTGAGGACTAACGAACAATCAAACTGTTTCTTACCCAGCCTCTCATTAACCTCATTATGAGCCTCACAAAACCACTTGGACAACTCTAAATTACTCGTTGTCCTTGGGGGATTCTCAACCATCCATTCACGGAGCGCATACGCACAATCCTCACACGGGTATGTGTGAGAGAAAGTCTTGACAAATGTCTTCATTGAGCTCTGTTCAGATCGTGTTGGTTTGTCTAACCAGTAGGCTGCCATGGTGTGGAGATAACCCCAGGTGTGCCGGCCTAGTTCCTCTCTATCCAGGGGACAGCCGAGATGTTTCGGGGGCTTTTTGGAAAACTTTGCTGCCATCGCCATGAAAGATTTCTTCTGGTCTGTATAGGAGTTACATGCTCGACAGGGTTTCTTAGGGGTGTCCCCTTGTTGAGAATCATTAGTTTCAGACATCTAAAATAGGAGGAACGATCAGAACAGAAAGGTGAATATCGTAGAGAGAAACAACATATTTGTAAAAAATTTGAACCGTTTTAAAAATAAAAATCATCTTAAAAACAAGAGTCTGATCATGCTTTTGGTTTCTTTCCTCGTCCTGCACCACCGTTACCATAGTTACCATTGTTACCTCCACTAGGATTTAGTTTCCTCTTCTTTCCACCCTTCTTACCACCCTTACCCTTCTTTCTTCCAGCAGCCCCTGCACCGGGCGTGGCAACAGACGACTGATCCTTCGCCTTTTTCTTGTCCTCCTTAGACTTGTCAAAATGCAACACAAACTTTTCAAACTTCTCCTTTCCTATCTCCTTCTCCAGTTGCTCCTTGGTGAGATGCATGAAAATGCAGCTCCCTTGCTTGTTGGGGCAGGTGTTTTTGGACAGGTACGAATGGCAAATGTTAGTACCCCCACGGCGGGGTGAGAAGCACAGGGGAAGACGTTTGTTGTGGCGTTGCCATGGGGACAACTGAGTTGAACTCAGGGTGATCTGGGCTGTGTAGGGTGACAGTTGGAGCTTCACTCCTGTATGCAGCTGGAGGTCTGATTGGACGTGATCACTTCTGTGCGACTGGAAGATTGAACCATGTGGTTTCCCTCGCTCCCTTTGATAGACATACTCACCCCCGCTCAGTCCCCGTGCCATATCAATAAAGGTTGTTAGTCGACCCACCGCCTCACCCAAATTGAACCGTCCAACCAGTTCTGCATTCCGGACCCTCTCAATCATGACCACACTGGAGGTTTTAGTGTCAAGATGAACTACAACCGCCCCTACACACTCAGACAGCACACTCTCACAGTACAAACGTGCTGCTTCCACCGGTGTAATAGCCTCTAACCCAAACTCCAGACAGTATTGTAGTTTCACAAAGATGACTGCCTGCTCATACTCACTCTCATCGAACCTCACCAGCCGGGAGTGACTACTGTGCACGATAATGTTGGTATCACCTATCGCGTAGAGATTGTACAGCTTGTGAGGTAGCGAGGTAGAGTTGAGGTTTCGCCAGGGAACTACTGAGGTAGTTTTCAGGGGATCAAAATGAGGTTTCAGTTGCTCCTCAATGGAGTCCCCCTCCTTGGATCCATCAATAAATACAGCCCCAGACTCCGTGAGATACTCAATAAACTCAATGTTTGCAGGTTCTGGTATGCCAGATGATGGTTTTTCTGTTGTACATTCCCTGACAAACCGCGTATACACATCGTGTTTTACAGTTTCTGCGTCTACCGTTGTACTTGGTAGGAGGGTTGAGACTTTGTAGAACTTTTGACGATTATTCCCTTCCTCGCCAACAGTGAATTTAAACAGAAACGAAGGAGATGTGTAGGGAGGGAGACAGGAAAATATTGACGCAAGGGACTCGACATCAGCTATAAATTCTGCTATTTTGAGGCTGAGAAAAAATTCCTCTACGGCTGAGTGGGTTAGATCGGTTTGGTTGCCGGATCCTAGTCGCGGTACGGGGATACTAGAGATGAAGACATCCAGATCATGAGATATAGCGACCTTTAGGTGTTTTATTGAGCTGGATACTTTCTTGACTTCAGGGATCTTTGCAGGCACTTCATCATGCGTTGGTAGTTCACATTTCAAATCAGATGTTTCCGTGCCCTCTTCAGTTTGGTCTTCTGCTGCTGGGGAACCAATTTCAATCTCTAAATCCACGTCTTCATCCACAATGTCTAATGGTTGTTCGTCAGCAGCTCCCTTCACAGAATTATCATCGATTTTAGTTTCCACAGAGACAGGGTTGTTAGCATCTGCAGTTTCCATAGAGACAGAGTTGTTAGCACCTACAGTTTCCACGGAGACAGGGTTGTTAGCATCTGCAGTTTCTATAGAGACAGGGTTGTTAGCATCTGCAGTTTCCACAGAGACAGGGTTGTAAGCATCTGCTGTTTCCACGGAGACAGGGTTGTTAGCATCTGCAGTTTCCACAGAGACAGGGTTGTTAGTATCTGCAGTTTCCATAGAGACAGAGTTGTTAGCATCTGCAGTTTCCACAGAGACAGGGTTATTAGCATCTGCAGTTTCCATAGAGACAGGGTTGTTAGAATCTGCAGTTTCCACAGAGACAGGGCTGGTGTCATCTGCAGTTTCCATAGAGACAGGGTTGTTAGCATCTGCAGTTTCCACAGAGACAGGGTTATTAGCATCTGCAGTTTCCACAGAGACAGGGTTATTAGCATCTGCAGTTTCCACAGAGACAGGGTTATTAGCATCTGCAGTTTCCACAGAGACAGGGTTATTAGCATCTGCAGTTTCCACAGAGACAGGGTTATTAGCATCTGCAGTTTCCACAGAGACAGGGTTATTAGCATCTGCAGTTTCCACAGAGACAGGGTTATTAGCATCTGCAGTTTCCACAGAGACAGGGTTATTAGCATCTGCAGTTTCCACAGAGACAGGGTTATTAGCATCTGCAGTTTCCACAGAGACAGGGTTATTAGCATCTGCAGTTTCCACAGAGACAGGGTTATTAGCATCTGCAGTTTCCACAGAGACAGGGTTATTAGCATCTGCAGTTTCCACAGAGACAGGGTTATTAGCATCTGCAGTTTCCACAGAGACAGGGTTATTAGCATCTGCAGTTTCCACAGAGACAGGGTTATTAGCATCTGCAGTTTCCACAGAGACAGGGTTATTAGCATCTGCAGTTTCCACAGAGACAGGGTTATTAGCATCTGCAGTTTCCACAGAGACAGGGTTATTAGCATCTGCAGTTTCCACAGAGACAGGGTTATTAGCATCTGCAGTTTCCACAGAGACAGGGTTATTAGCATCTGCAGTTTCCACAGAGACAGGGTTGTTAGCATCTGCAGTTTCCACAGAGACAGGGTTGTTACCATCTGCAGTTCCCATAGAGACAGGGTTGTTAGCATCTGCAGTTTCCACAGAGACAGGGTTATTAGCATCTGCAGTTTCCACAGAGACAGGGTTATTAGCATCTGCAGTTTCCACAGAGACAGGATTGTTAGCATCTGCAGTTTCCATAGAGAAAGGGTTGTCAGCATCAGCAGTTTTCACAGAGACAGGGTTGTTAGCATCTGCAGTTTCCACAGATACAGGGTTGTTAGCATCTAGCATCTGCAGTTTCCACAGAGACAGTGTTGTTAGCATCTGCAGTTTCCATAGATACAGGGTTGTTAGCATCTACAGTAACTGCTGATACAGAATCAACTGATTTGTTGGTGGGTACTGGACCTTTTGAGTTCCTTGTTGATCGTCTAACTGTTTGATTTCCGGCAACATCATTATTATGATTGACTGTTGATTGGTTGGACGTGTTAGTAGCAGATAGAACTTCTTCCCGTGCTCGTTTAACTTCAGCAGCTCTAAGCAGGTGTAAATTAGTCTTGACATGTGATCCACATTTAGGTAATCTGATCCGGGGTACCGGTTTGTACCCCAACATCTGACCATAATAGTCAATACTCAGCTGACTGATAGTCCCAGATAGGGTATGGACCTGTTTCAGTTGCCGGTAGTTGTGCGTCTGGTTACCATAGCAACGAGCTGCCTCTCTTTTATACAGTTCACGATACAAATCCAACCATCCCTTCGGTAACGCCGACTTTTCACTCTCAAACCGGTCCTTGACATCCACAAAAAACTTCCCAAACCGTGCCTGCTCCACCTTCAGCAACTCGATCAAGTGGGGCCGATTGTGGACGGTGCTCTCTGTTCCCATCACGATACTTTCCATATCCTCAGGAGTGAACATTGAGAACTGAGTGAATTTTAGTTGTTCATTGGAGGGAGCCTTCAGGTGTGCTCTCTCCTCACAGACACCACAATGGTAGTGTGGACCGTGGTTGATTTTCCTTTTCCCCCAGGTGGGGTTTTGTTGGCGTCCTACCAGGGCATCCCGGATACGGGCATGGGTTGCGGCGAGGCTGGGATGGAGAATATCTTTGTAGAGGGAGGGGTCGTAGGTCATAGCGCTATAATGGGGAAAAAGAGGTTTAGTTTCAGAATTCAGAATATACATAAAGGGAACGATAGAAGGGGATTAGTAAGAGCGAGAGGAAGGACTGAGGAACACATGTAAAAAACACGGTACTCAAAGCTTTCTAACAAAAACAGTGAATACAGTAACCAAATGGTGATATTCAACTACTCATAATGTCCGATTGTTGTAATAAGTTATAACTTGTCAAGTCTCTCAAGCTTTCTCAATCTTATACTTTTCCTCCAACGCCTCCAAAGAGGGGATCGTGTCTCGTGGCGGGATTGTGTACACCTAACAGGGTGAAATTATTGTTGGAATCGATCTCAGAAATGGCTGAGACTCAGGTCTCAGCCCTTTTTAACTTACTGAAAGTCGAACCCTTAATTTAAATTTATTGAAAGTCCCGCCTACAGAGTACAGAAAACAACTGAAAGCCCCCCCTTCCCGGCCCCTCTCTCATCCCATTGAAACTTACCGGAAGCCCCTCCCCCCTCCTAATTGGAACACTTACCGGAAGTCCAGCCATGGTTGCAGCATCACTCCATCTCCCATCTGTATCATTGTACCAGATATAGGCAGCAGGGACCATCATGGCAAGGGAGATATAGTGGAGGGGATATTCCTTCCACATCTTGAAGTTGGAATCATAGATACGCTGCATCAGCGTCCGAGATGCCATGGCTAATAACAACATGATACTGTTAGATAACGGGCAACTGGCAAGGGCTAATGACAACATGTTAGGAGCGGGTAGATAACGGGCAAGGGATATAAACAGGCCATCTTTGGAGTAGGTAGGAGCGGTTGAGGGATCTATAAAAAGGACATTGTCTAAGTCGGATCAAAATCAGTAAAAAAACAAAGCACAATATACACAAATTAATAAATTACTCTCCCAGCAGTGTTCACTTCTTAGATTCTTCCTGAATAGTGCTTGCTAGCGCTTTCTCTGGGTTTCTTCTGTTAGGTCCAAGAATGTCATTAGCAGTCTTTCTGATCCAGTTGTCTATGCGCCCCTTTACCGTTACTGGCGTGTACTTGTTCGTTATTCTTTCAAACTGAAAGGAGATCAGGTTTAGAACAACTAACGAAATGATCATCATTCCAAGTGCACTCCTAATATGGTCACCGTGTCATGTGCCGTGTGCGCTCCTAATATATTATATATTATGTTACCTCACTGCTGGGAGAATCGTATCTGGCTGTGACACCCTTGAGAGTCTCACTTCGTCCATATAACCGTCTCTTCGCTTTCTCAATGGTGTCCTCGGAAAGGGGCATAACAGCAGTGCCGAATAAAACACACAGTACTGGCAGGGCTGTCCTGAAGTAACATGTGTGAAACGTTAATTACCTTGCTCGACCATGTTTCCCTATCAGAAAATAACAAAGGTATACAGAAGATTCCAAATATTGTGAACAAGAATTATTATTGCATTATGTTTCATAATGCTGTGTTTCCCTGCCAACCGATCACTGATAAACGATGAGATCTGGTAAGCGCCGCTCACACCATGCGATACCGTGCAATGTGATCAGTGATCTGATCGTCGTCTGCCAACGCCTAATTACAATGTTATGTGAGAC
>AVPN01000062.1:72416-84839 GCA_000695325.1 Pleurobrachia bachei | reverse complement strand
TACTGTAACGCGCGAGGTGTACAAACGTACCTTGCATTGAGAGTGCGCGCGCACAGCAAATTGAGAGCGCGCGCCACCGAAATCCGTACTGAAATAACTTTGCGGACAACTCTTTCAAATTGTCAGCATCGCGGTTGTTATGATCTCCGTGACGTTACGCGATTTTGACCACGCTCGAGTTACTATTTCAAATCCGAGATTTCTAAACCCTTTATGATCTTTTTAGCACACGTGCTAAAACGATCATACCGGGTGGATGCCCTTCGGGCATCCACCCGGGCAGGGAAAAAATTGTTAATGTGACACCTCGATCATATAATATAAACGTACATTACTGCGATGCGAGATGTAGCGTAGACGAATCTTTGCCTGTAGCTATAAGACCACTCGTACCACCGCAGTTCCCTAATTCTAGGGACATTCCACTGGGCTCTAACATAGCCTTCCCCCTTTTTTACACTCTTGTTCATAACACCCATTTTGCTTGACGCCTTTAGCTTCACTTCCCTCTTCCCCTCTGTGACTTCTTTTTATCCGTAGATACCTTTAAATTCGTTTGAAACTAATCCACTACAAAATCATGCTAAAAAAATACTCACAAACTTGTTTCTAATTCCCTCTATGTACTTAAAAAACTTGTTAAATGTTCTAACCCGATAACACAGTCTAACTAGACAATAAAAAACATCAAGATCTAGTTGGTGTAATTTGAACCTCGATAGATCCATAATTTGGTCTATAAAACGCTACATTAACCGGCTGTCCGTCCGAACTACTCTCCAATGCACTTGTTAACTGTGACTTGTCCCAAACCCTAACACCCTCTACCTCATAAATCACATCACCATGCCTCAGCCCCGCAGCTGCTGCAGGAGATCCGGGGACACAGCGGTACACAAATATCCCCTCATTAATATCATGGGACAGTCTCCTTGCGTGTTGTAGATGTGCTATCATATCAGGCGTTAGAGAGACTACTTGAACACCAATAGAATACCGAGGTTGTTTATCTTGGTCAACTGTTGTACCACTGTCTGTGGTCCCACTGTATTCGCCCAGGAACCGCTTTACATCGGATATAGGGATACTGAAGGAGATGCCAACAGCGGTGATACTCATCGTATTAACACCCACCGCTTCCCCATCCATATTCAACAGCGGTCCGCCACTGTTACCGTTATTGATAGCAGCATCAGTCTGGATATACTTGGTCCTCAATATTTTACCCCTCCTAGTTCTCTCGTGATATGGGATTGATTCAGGGGACATGGTCCGCGATGTACAACTGATAACACCCATAGTAACAGTGTTGTGGTGTCCAAGGTTGTTGCCAATAGCAACCACTATTTGTCCTGGTCGCAGTCGCATGTCCTCACCAGCTAGTTTGATAGCGGGGAGTTTTGTGTTGACTTTGATGAGTGCTAGATCAGTTTTGGAGTCAACAGCTAGGACTTCACCGATGAGACGGGTTCCATTAGCAAGGATTACCGTGACTTTCTTGGCCCTCTGATTACTGAAAGAAATCATGGGTTGATAATTGTTTGGTTTGCTTGGTAAAATCTAAAATTCTGAGTACCTAAACTGAATTAACATTTGTGAGGATGGAGTAGAAATTGAGGTGGTATTTTTGGTAACCACTGACCACCACAAATTTTTCACATCAACTTACTATCCCACATTGCTGTAGACCATATGCTCATTGGAAATGATATACCCTCGTTCATCTATCACAAACCCCGTTCCATGGGAGTGGTTGTACTCAATTGAAACTACCCCGGGTAATGCCTTTTCCACCGCATTAGCAATAAACTCTCTCGGATCAGAAGGGGGATGATCCTCTTCAGATTCAAGGTTCTTGCATTGTGCGGTGTAGTGGTTGAAGGGGGTCCATTGTGGAGTGGGGAGGTTGAAGGGGGTCCATAATTGTGGAGTGTTAAGTGGAGTGGGGAGGGTGATCTGGGGAGGATCAGGGAGAAAGGAGAATGGTGTGGTGTCGCTACATGGTCCAGTATTGTTACATGCTAGTACAGTGGTAGTAGCTGCAGTAGCCGCAAAGAGAGCTCGTTTCGTTAGAAGTCTTCTAAACATACATACAGATCTGAGCTAAAATAGGGATGGAAACGTAAATAATTGGAATACGGTTGTACATGAATATAATTAAGAAGGCGATTTAAACTGTCTGAAGAAATGTAAATAAGTTACCAAATATTTAAATTACAATTACAGAACCTCACAATATCAACCCATCAAGAACGTAAATATTACAGAAAAACAAAGAGTAAATAACAAAGAGCTAATTAGTAACTGAAGTAAAAATGTACAAATTAACAAAACAGTCCCAAGTCTGAAGTTTAATAAGTAGTTTAGCAATAGTTTAGCAATATATGTAGATACAATAACACAGTTTATACAACTCGGAGAAACTTGAAACTCCTGTCCCTCCCAAATTAGTAATTTAAATACGTTACAAAACGATCAGTAACCACTTCAGATATAATGTACTAGAAATCCCTCGCTTCAGCTAAACCCCCTCCGGCCTCCCCTCAGTTATACTTGAACCCCTTCTTTTCCAAACTCAGCTGACATTATCTTCCAAACGACCCTGAGGCTAGGGGTATGTTGACTTTGATGAGTGCTAGATCAGTTTTGGAGTCAACAGCTAGGACTTCACCGATGAGACGGGTTCCATTAGCAAGGATTACCGTGACTTTCTTGGACCTCTGATTACTGAAAGAAATCATGGGTTGATAATTGTTTGGTTTGCTTGGTAAAATCTAAAATTCTGAGTACCTAAACTGAATTAACATTTGTGAGGATGGAGTAGAAATTGAGGTGGTATTTTTGGTAACCACTGACCACCACAAATTTTTCACATCAACTTACTATCCCACATTGCTGTAGACCATATGCTCATTGGAAATGATATACCCTCGTTCATCTATCACAAACCCCGTTCCATGGGAGTGGTTGTACTCAATTGAAACTACCCCGGGTAATGCCTTTTCCACCGCATTAGCAATAAACTCTCTCGGATCAGAAGGGGGATGATCCTCTTCAGATTCAAGGTTCTTGCATTGTGCGGTGTAGTGGTTGAAGGGGGTCCATTGTGGAGTGGGGAGGTTGAAGGGGGTCCATAATTGTGGAGTGTTAAGTGGAGTGGGGAGGGTGATCTGGGGAGGATCAGGGAGAAAGGAGAATGGTGTGGTGTCGCTACATGGTCCAGTATTGTTACATGCTAGTACAGTGGTAGTAGCTGCAGTAGCCGCAAAGAGAGCTCGTTTCGTTAGAAGTCTTCTAAACATACATACAGATCTGAGCTAAAATAGGGATGGAAACGTAAATAATTGGAATACGGTTGTACATGAATATAATTAAGAAGGCGATTTAAACTGTCTGAAGAAATGTAAATAAGTTACCAAATATTTAAATTACAATTACAGAACCTCACAATATCAACCCATCAAGAACGTAAATATTACAGAAAAACAAAGAGTAAATAACAAAGAGCTAATTAGTAACTGAAGTAAAAATGTACAAATTAACAAAACAGTCCCAAGTCTGAAGTTTAATAAGTAGTTTAGCAATAGTTTAGCAATATATGTAGATACAATAACACAGTTTATACAACTCGGAGAAACTTGAAACTCCTGTCCCTCCCAAATTAGTAATTTAAATACGTTACAAAACGATCAGTAACCACTTCAGATATAATGTACTAGAAATCCCTCGCTTCAGCTAAACCCCCTCCGGCCTCCCCTCAGTTATACTTGAACCCCTTCTTTTCCAAACTCAGCTGACATTATCTTCCAAACGACCCTGAGGCTAGGGGTACGGGCTATACCACCACCTTACCCTTATAGAGCTGAATCTAAACGGGCAAATCAGCTCCATAACTCGTTCGGCTGTCGGGCGGCTCACCTGTGGAACCGTCTACCGAAATCTGTAAACTCTTGTCAATCATTGGGTGAATTCAAAGCGGAGCTGGGGAAGTTCCTAAACACCTTCAATGACTGTCCCCCCACTAGGGGATACCCGATACTCCCTAACAATCTCACTCCGGCATGTCTAGTATCTGTGTAGGCTGGATTGGAGTATCGTTTAAATAATTTTTGGGGGACCCACTATGGGAAGCCCTTTTTATTGTATAAAACTATCTATTTGTAAACCTTGTAAACCCCCTTTGGATATAGTATGTACTCGGAACCCCTTCCCTCCTCCCCTCCTCAAAGATACTTGAAGCGTTTCAGGCAAGTTTCCAGGCCCAATGTAGTATCCTCAGTAACAACACAATACATCTCCTGATTCGAAATATCCTGAGTGTACCTCAACTGGTGACCATTCCTTAACATCGCCCTATACGTTTCAAAGGAGTCGTAGGGGTCGAGTAATCTCTTACTCACCAGCTCCATAACTCTCCCATCAATTGGTACCACTTTGTCCTTGTGTCGGAAGTGAATCAGTTTGAAGGAGTAAAGAAAGGAGAAAATAGGGAGTTTAGATAGCCGAGAGAGGGTGTCTAGAGGGTAATAAAAGAAGAGTAGATCCACTAGAGACCAATGTTTGTCCGCTGCTCCAATCACAAAGGAAGGTTCTGAGGGTCCGATGGGGGCCACGGGTGGGGTTAGGAAGTAGTGGGTAGATGATGTGTTTGTAACCTCCTTCACCATCCACCCATCCACGTGCTCATGACCAAAGAAAGTAGCGGATATCCGGTTAGAATGGGAGCTTGTTATCTGGTTATATCTCTCCACACTCCTCCACCCTGTTTTGTGGGTTTCATACCACTTGTCCAGACCGGCAACACTGACTCCAGGCGGAGAATGACCGATAATAATGGCCTTTCTATCTTCCTCCATACTGGATAATACACCCTCCAACCATTCCAGCTGTTTAACCCCATCGCCCCGGACTAAATCCACCGTGTTTAATGAGATTATTTTCAGATGGTGACTGTGGTTAAAATCGTAGTAGCCCGGACTATCTCTAAATGTCTTGCCGGCCCTCTCCCTCTCTCCCAGTGGTCCACCCATCACAGTAGACATCTGGCCCCAAACGGATTCCATCCACTCAGAACTAGGTTTATCAGGTATCTCTGTTTCCCCTAGTGTGCTATACAGTGGCACACCATTTAAGTTGTCTTTTGCCATTTTGTAAAACTCGTTTAGCGTCGCCGTTGTCTCCCTCTCCCCCTCTACAGACCTACCGACGGAGCCACCCAAATTTAGTACAAACTCCAACCGTCCAGTTGTTGCAGTCTCTTTACCGATTGAAGCTAACTGGGAGAGCGTTTCATTCGCTAAACTGGCACTTGAATCACACCCAGTCACGCCGTACTTGCTGGGGTAATGTGACACAGCACCGATATGTCCCTTAAGACACATCGTACTACTTTGTTTCACATCCAAATGTACATCTGAAATAATTCCAAAATAATACCCCTCGTAATTTAGTTCAAATGTTTTCAGCTCAACGTTGACTGCCTTCTCGTACACAGTTATTGCAACTAGAAGAGAGAAGATGACAGAGAGAAGGACGACTGATGCTAGGGCAGGTCTGATGTCACTGTGACAGATAACACGGTACCATGGCAACACCACTTCTGCTTGGTCCTCTTTCTCAGGGTCCTCCATCGGGGCTGAGGGAGAGAGGGGAGGTTTAGTGAGGAGGGAGGGAGAGAGGGGTTTAGGGAGAGGGAATATTAGTGGGGGAAGAGCCTAACCCATCTCCCTCTCCCTCAAAATCACCCCTAACCCACCCTATTACGATTGAAAACACAGCTATTGATTTAAAATATGCAATTTAAAACGAAACATATACAGCTGTGAATTACAAAATAGTTTTCTAGGAGTAAATATATGTATTATATCTTTAAAACTGTTCATAAATATATTTTATCGGAAATCAAGAACAACAAACCCCAGCTCTCAAAAAACTCCCTAATTACTTAATCAGAATCATCAGTCATCACTGATCCCATCTGTATCAGGAAAGATGCTCTTATATTTGAACTTCTCAAAACATCCCTCAATCCCAGTCAGGGAATTCTGAGTCAGCACACAGTACATTTTGTAAGGACTGAGCCGGGCAGGTAGATACGCCAACTGATAGCCCAACTCAGTAAATGTGTTAAATGTTCTCTGCATATCGAGGGGTCGTATAAGCCGTGATGTCACAGTTTTTAGTACCCCTGCAGATAAGATGGTGTCTTTGTTCTCAATGGGCCGATCAAAGAACTTCTCCTTCAGTGAGAAAAGGAACCGGAACACTGGCGTGAGGTTCTGCCTGGTATAAAACTCAATGGGAGTATAGTAAGTCCAGATATCGAGAAGGCTCCAGGAAGGACTCACAGTTAAAACGTGAAATGAGGGTTCATTTTCATAGAGCGGTGAGATTGCTGATAGGATAAAGTATGAGGGTGGTATTGGCTTGTCTACCCCGATATACCATGAAAAAGAATGGGAGTGGGAGAACAGAGTGAATCGAATAACCGCTGAATGTCTACTGATAATATCATTGAACCTTGCTGTATATTCCTCCTTCCACATGACCTGTCTAAACCAGAGCGTCCTCTCAGTTTGGAATTGTGATAGAGAGGGTGAGATGTGACCTATAATAATAACCCCACGGTGGGCAGTCTTGGCTCGATCCAGAGTATTTTCCAACCATACAAACTGGGCCTCTACCTCTTCTTTTGTAATGTTTGTTTTTACTGAGAATGCGACAGTGTTCAGTCCAATAACATCTAGTTTGGGTGCGTGGTTGATACTATAATATCCTCCTCGCTCGAAGCTCTCTATTGCACTCATCGTCTCTCTACCCCTCATCAGCAACCTAAACTGTTCCCAGACCTCCGTATAAAACTTGCGGTGTTGCCCAGGTTCTAGATAGTCTAGCGGCATATCATTGTTTCCTAGCACACTATAAACTGGCACTAGCATCGTCTCTTCACCAGCAAAGAGAACGGTTATATTTTTAAAACACTCCATAGTTCCAGCGTAATCAGTCTCAGCATGGGATGAGAAATCACCAATATTTACAAGAAACTCCGTGTCACCCAACTGCAACATTTTGTTGTAAAAAGATTTGATTGAGTGTTTAGCAAGTCCGTATGAAGAATCACAACCCCGAGCCCCGTATGTTGTTGAGTTGTAATGGTTGTGCCATGTGACTGACCCATTGAACTCCATCCTAGGACACCCTGAAACATTTTGCCGCCTCTCTAAATGGAGATCTGAGATGACACCAATTTTAGAGTATGAGGAGTAGTCTAGTTCGTTGGCTGTTAGTTCTCTGTAAAGATTCGCCTGAACGTATACGTTCCATGTTAGGTAGAGGGTGAGGAGAGAGAGAATAACCACCGCGGCAATACCGCTCCACGTGTTGCGAGATATCAAAATCATTGAGATGTCACCATTGTGATGTTACATTCTGAATGGCGGGGAGTTAGTGGAGGGGAGGGTAGTTAGTGCAGGGGGGTGGGAGCTAGTAAATAAAACACAAAGTTTTTAGCTTATATAAATACAGATACTTTTACAAAAAAACATAAATAATCACGCGTGTGTGTGTTAACAAAAAAAACAAGACACTAATATGTGAATAAAATACTAGGGGGATTAGGGGTGTATAATACAAGTTTCTACACGCCATTCTCACTGCTAATATATAATTGAAAACACACACTTCTAACTATGTGACTGATTTAACTAATATCAGGAACCGACCGAAACAAGTAAACTACCAAGCAGATGAGCAATAAATCCAGTGCACTGACCAATAGTCGGTTAGTCAGACCAGTAATTTCTGATTCGGTCGTTTCCTAACTAATATATCTCCTCCTACGTCATCGCTGTTGTTGTGAGTTTCAGGGGAGCTAGGACATCATTCGACAACTGTCTGTTATTGACCATCAGTTGAAGGGGCGAATCAACTCGGAGCATATTGAATGAATACTCCTCCGGTCCTAGCATCATGTCCACAGTCGATCGTTGGGGGAAGGGTATCGTCAGGATATCACCGAGTTTTGGCGCTTTCCCAGTGTCAATGTTATAGATGTTCACTGCGAAGCATGTGTACTGGGTATCCAGACAGATGCACACAAAGGGTGTCTGGCCGACCGGTACGACACTGCTCACTAGGACACAGTTGATGGCTTTGTCCTTGTTGGGCCCAGTCTCTAGATCATTAAATGGCACCATGGTCACTTGGGTCGTTGGGTTCTGGGAACATGATTTCTCTTTCAGATTTTTCATCAACACACCGACTTTCTTTGCTTTCAGCTTCCCTTTGTTCACAACTAGGCCATGTGTTTTAACGATCTGATCCTTCAGTCCATCCAACTCCTTCTGACAATCAGAGAACCGTGGATCGATAGACAGGGCTTCAGTGAAGTAGCTGATGGCATTTCTGTAGTCGTCGAGGTATTTCGAAACGATGGCTTTGTTGTAATAGTAATCTGGGTCAGACAAGACCTTTTCATCATCGCTTGCTTTAGTGTATGCGTTCAAGGAGCATTTGAGAACATTTGAAGCTTGGCCGCACAGGAAGAATTGAGCTAGGTAAGCGTTACCGAGAATGTACCACGATGTACCATCTGAAACGTCGAGTGAGACGGCTTCCTTACTGATTCGAACTGTCTCTTCAATTTCCTCTTTGGTCAATCCAACCTTGTGTCGCATCACTATGGAAAGATTCCGAAGCGAAACTTTGTTTTTCTGCTGACTGAGTGCCCTCTCAAAACAGTTTCTGGCACCCTTTTTGTCACCTTTCTTCCAGATACAGTCACCAAGTTCATTCCAAAGTTCGAACATTGTGGGGTTCATTTTTGCTGCATCCACAAGAATGGACTCGGCTTTCTCACTGTATGAGTTACCCACATTTAAAGCTCTACCCTTTAAATAACTGGAAATGTGATCTTCAAGGGATAGGGAGTCAATCTGAAGAAGGGTTTCGGAGAGCCGCTTTTCTAACCATTGCTGTTTTTCTACATCTGTCGATCCGAGGTTGTTTTTGAAAAAGTATGCTTCGTCCTTTGCTAAACTTCGAATTGCAGCCTCACCAGCTTCCATTTACCTACAATAGGCATCATATTAGTACAATAAATAAGCTTTAATTAACAAACAAAGGTCACGCGACCAAAAAAAGTGAAAAATCAGTGCGCGGGATTTTCAAAACGGCTAAAATTTCTGAAAATTAGGTTTTTTCTCGCGCGCAGCGCGTCTTTTATTTGCATCGTAGGTTTGCAAAAATGCGCGCAAGGTTGTTCGATTGCTATTGAACAGCGTAACTGGGATTCTGGCATTCTGTGAGCTGTCCGGCACCGCGACCCCATCTGACCACTTTGCCTTTGAGGATCAAATGGGACCGGGGTATGCCACCTTGCCATGCTACACTGTCTGTCCACGATGTACCATCTGAAACGTCGAGTGAGACGGCTTCCTTACTGATTCGAACTGTCTCTTCAATTTCCTCTTTGGTCAATCCAACCTTGTGTCGCATCACTATGGAAAGATTCCGAAGCGAAACTTTGTTTTTCTGCTGACTGAGTGCCCTCTCAAAACAGTTTCTGGCACCCTTTTTGTCACCTTTCTTCCAGATACAGTCACCAAGTTCATTCCAAAGTTCGAACATTGTGGGGTTCATTTTTGCTGCATCCACAAGAATGGACTCGGCTTTCTCACTGTATGAGTTACCCACATTTAAAGCTCTACCCTTTAAATAACTGGAAATGTGATCTTCAAGGGATAGGGAGTCAATCTGAAGAAGGGTTTCGGAGAGCCGCTTTTCTAACCATTGCTGTTTTTCTACATCTGTCGATCCGAGGTTGTTTTTGAAAAAGTATGCTTCGTCCTTTGCTAAACTTCGAATTGCAGCCTCACCAGCTTCCATTTACCTACAATAGGCATCATATTAGTACAATAAATAAGCTTTAATTAACAAACAAAGGTCACGCGACCAAAAAAAGTGAAAAATCAGTGCGCGGGATTTTCAAAACGGCTAAAATTTCTGAAAATTAGGTTTTTTCTCGCGCGCAGCGCGTCTTTTATTTGCATCGTAGGTTTGGTTTTTACGCGCGTTCCAACAAGCTAACGATAACTTGTCGCATTGACCCTTTCTGGCATTCTGTGAGCTGTCCGGCACCGCGACCCCATCTGACCACTTTGCCTTTGAGGATCAAATGGGACCGGGGTATGCCACCTTGCCATGCTACACTGTCTGTCTGTTCCGGTTCGGCACTAACTGAAAC
Source organism: Pleurobrachia bachei (assembly GCA_000695325.1). NCBI lineage: Eukaryota > Metazoa > Ctenophora > Tentaculata > Cydippida > Pleurobrachiidae > Pleurobrachia > Pleurobrachia bachei. The sequence continues at coordinate 74,596 of AVPN01000062.1, read as the reverse complement.
TCTAAGCGCCTTCGGGCCGGTGTGAGAGCTGACAGACAAGGAATATGTCAAATGCCACCGCCATAAATCTCTGAGCACTGAGCTGAGCAGGAGGATATCATATCCGATATCTTTGCTTCGGTACTCTTTACTCTTTTACGAATTACACACAAAATAAAACAAACAGTCTCTCAAAAATACGATATGATTCAACTTTACAACTTCAAACAGGTTTTTCTTTCGAGATTCAAACCCTTGTCTTCCCAATAATATCAGTAATATTCAAACAAAAACAATTCAACCCTAACAAATCTAACTTAAGTCATATATTTGACGTCCTATCCCATTTTCATATCTCCCTATCCTGAAATTTGAGCATATTTTCTCCTCTGTCCCTCTCTGACGGAGAAAAGAGCTGCAAAGACACAGATAAACTCAAGGACAAACCCAGCAATCAGGATAAAGACAGAGAATTGGATCGCATTGGAGGCAAATCCAGTGGCAGCATCTCGACATCCATCACTGAAGGCGTTATCAGTGGTACAGTCGGCAGTAGAGGTGGAGTTGTCACTACTCTCACAGCAACTAGCGGGCAGAGTAGATCCCCAGGTATCATCTCCATTCTCCAATCTGAAAAATGGAGATGGTGTACGTTGGATCAGTGGGGAGTTGGATTTATAGCTGTTTTAGTAACCACTGTATCGATTTACTGTAAAGCGGCTAGCTGCTTTACAGTAAATCGATTACCGCATAATGATAAACAAACAGAATGTGTCAGGTTCAAATACATCATAATCAAACTATCACTGATAGTATCAGGTTCAAATATCTATCAAACACTTACCCACAGCATTCCAATTGGGTCTGGATGACATTGATAATATCCTGTTCAGCAGGGGTCATATCATCATATGCGGTGCCATTCATGGTCTTGTTCATGTACCCCTCAATCTCAGATGTGATCTCATCCTTCTTCAGAAACTCTGCAGGAGAGAGAGGGAGTTGAGTAACAACAAGGAGAGAGGGAGATGTTATACTCAGAAGATATTATTATATTCAAACCCTGGGTGTTCTAACTAGCTGGGAGAGAGAGAAGGAGTTGCTATGTTGTAACTCTCCTTTATTTTACTTGTAGTGGTTGGTGACATAGACACCCGGTGGGGATCGCACCAGCTGTCTATGTCACCAAATGTAGTGGTGGACAATCGTGGTTATACGTGGCTACATGTGCGACCTGGTAACCAAGGTAATCGGTCACACTCACACCCGCAATTACTCACCGACAACGAAGAAGACAAGTTGAAGGACAGCGATAATGATAATCAGTATAACATACACTTTTCCAACCAGAATGGACCCATTAAAGCCAGCAAACCATCCAAAGGCTCCGACAATTATAATAATAACACCGGTTATTAGGACTCCATAGCACACCAACTCCAAATCATAACTGGTAGGGGGAAGAGGAGTGTAAAATATAGATAAATGAGCTTATTTTAAACACAGCAAATTAATTTATTTATTAATTTAGTACCACTATATATTCGTTGATTTCGAATTTTGAAAATTACCAAACTTACCCTCCGGAGTATTCGTTAATTTTGCCCTGGTTCAAGATACCCATGACACCAGCCACACAAACCAGGATTCCCACCAGGATAGTGATGGTATTAACTGCAATTAGCACATAGCTGCCAGTCTTCTCGCCACGGAATCCCATCTCTTACTGGTAAACCTACTTAATAGGGAGGGGTGAGATGGGCCACTAAAGGAGGGTGGGCGATAGGAGATAGCTTAGAGCAGCTTATTTCGCAACAATACATAGTCATCGAATTCAACACATATTTAATCAAGAAGAGATTTTAACTTAAATGTATAGCTGATTAAATTGATATTGCAAGACGTTCAAAGATTGTAGTTTAAGGAAAAACAAACATATTAAAGTAAAGCTGACAAATTTGACAATGGCACAGTAAGAGTTTCTTTAGCACACAACAGGTGAGAAAAGCACACTAGTGGATGATGTGCCCCTGTCTGACGCAATGTTTTTGCAAAACACCTGTTCAAAGAGAAAGAAAGAGAGGGAGATTGAAAAATAGACAGTAAGAATGAGACTGAGAGAGAGAGAGAGTGAGAGAGAGAGAGAGAGAGAGAGAGAGAGAGAGATAGAGAGAGAGAGAGAGAGAGAGAGAGAGAGAGAG
>AVPN01000062.1:42576-70842 GCA_000695325.1 Pleurobrachia bachei | reverse complement strand
GAATGAAGCCGCAAGGCGAAAGCTAGAAACGACGACTTTTTCTACCCGTGTCCAAACACCCTTCTTTACGGCGGCGCCCCTTCCTCCCCTAGCATCACACTAGAAAGGAAAATCACGTTCATTATGTCCCCCGCCAAGGTCACATACACACTATGTGTGTTAAATCTCATTAAATTGATATTGCAAGACGTTCAAAGATTGTAGTTTAAGGAAAAACAAACATATTAAAGTAAAGCTGACAAATTTGACAATGGCACAGTAAGAGTTTCTTTAGCACACAACAGGTGAGAAAAGCACACTAGTGGATGATGTGCCCCTGTCTGACGCAATGTTTTTGCAAAACACCTGTTCAAAGAGAAAGAAAGAGAGGGAGATTGAAAAATAGACAGTAAGAATGAGACTGAGAGAGAGAGAGAGTGAGAGAGAGAGAGAGAGTGAGAGAGATAGATAAATAGATAGAAAGAGAGAGAGATAGATAGATAGATAGAAAGAGAGAGAGAGAGAGAGAGATAGATAGAGAGAGAGAGAGAGAGAGAGAGAGAGATAGAGACAGAGAGAGAGGCGGTGTTTGCTGCGGCACAAGACAAACACAATATGATGTGATTGTTAGTTTTACCCAGGACACACAAGGCCATGGTTACTGATCGGACAGGGAAACACTAGACACACACTTGACACTCTCTAATAGAGAGACTCGCTCTGTATGGCGATCTGTTCATGACAACTATTAGGTCGACAGTTTCCGGCTACTAATGCACATATGGAAGTCATTACATACCTGGTGAAGTGAAGTGGAAATTGTAATACACCGCACGGAATATATTCTAAACACACACCGCTTGTTGAGTAACAGCACCCCGCTGTGTGATCATCCTATCGCCACACCTAACCATTCACCGAGCTGAATTGCAATCCATCTCAATACGGTACTTTCTCCGGCACACAGGTCGATAAGGTCTGGCCATTATAAATGCTACTGCTAGGAAAAAGATAGAAAGTTAGCAAGGTGGTTTAGGTGGTGATGGGACAGGGATTAGGAGACTGAATGGTATAGAAAGAGGACCAGAATAAAATGTTTCTGAGTTGATAATATAATGTAATTTATCTACAGTTGTGTATGTACAAAAACGTAGTCCTTCTCTCTCCATCCGATAAAATCTCTCTGTCTATTTCTTCTTTTTCGCTCCCTTTGGACTCTTTGGTTTCTTGGCGGACACAGGTTTAGGCGAGGGTGATGATGCCGGATCTGGTTCCATGGCCGCTGCACGTGCTGCCTCCTCAGCCAGCTGTTTCTGTCGGAGAGTATCCCTGAGGGACAGGATATCTTCCCTCCTAGTATCAAGCTCAATCTGAAAACAGAACATATAATCTCATTTCTAGAAGGACTCAATCTGTTTCAATTATCTTTCAGAGTACATATGAAGATAGTCTGCTAATACCAGTTGATATCAAAATTTGCCTAGCTAGACTGTGTTTTGTGCGTAAAAATGTATAGGGAGGGTTAGAACATAACAGACCTGCATAGTTTCAGCTGTTGACAGGAGACCCTCCTTCATTTCATTTCTAGTGGCCCTATCTTCAGTTCTAGCTACCAACACATCCCTTCTCTCCTGATGGAAATCCTCGACCCTGTTCTTGCTCTCCTCCCTAACCTGCTCATGCTTCTCCTCGTCAAACAGTTCCGGGTATTCACATTCATTACTGGAGGGGACGGGGAGGTTGGGGGTTGAGTTGAGGGGGGGGGGGTATTTTGATCAAATCTGTGAGATATATAACAATCGGGTTGTGTCGTTTGAGACCACGATGTCGGTTTGTTGTTTTATCAAAGACAAATCATCCAGGAAACCATAGCTAGAAAACTTACAACCAACAACCCTACCTGATATACGGTCTAAACGAGGCAGGAATCTCATAGAACTTTGGGGTTTCCGCTCGAGTACTTTCCGGGAAGACTGCTGAGGCTCCACCAGCTACTGCTCCAGTTGTTGAGTCCTGGTCTTCTGGCAGTTTTCCCACCTTGTCCGCCACCTCCTCTTTAACAGACTCCGTGTCAGCTGACTCTTCTGCTTTTCTCGCTAGGTACTTCTCACGTAGTGCCCGGGCCTGAAAGAAGGGAGAATTCTAAGGCTATAATGGGGGCAAGAAAATGGACTTCGTGTGATACACAGATGATATCAAGGGACCTCTCCACATATTTTGGCAGCCCTAAACACACTGTATACCTTGGCAGCACGGCCAGGCTGGAGTTCTTCCCAGGTAGCCTTTATACTCTTCATTTCATCCTCCCTCTGGGTATCTCTCCTCAGAATCACTTCATCACCTAGTTCTGGGCGGTTAGTAGGTGAACATACAGGAATAGGGAAATAGTTGGAGAGAACTACAGTCGGACCCCGATTTAGGGACACCCCGATTTAGGGACAGGATTTTTTTCCCCCAAAAATTTTTTGAATTTTTTTTGTGAAATTTTTTTGTGAATTTTTTTTGAAATTTTTTTGAATTTTTCAAAGGACTACCAACCACGTCCGAGTTGTGTTTCGAATCAGTGAATCTTGTAGCATGTCGTGCTGCTAATTAGACAGTTTGGAACGAACCGATACATGATCCCCATGGGGCCATTGAATCACAAGTTCACCAAGTGATTCGATGAGGATCACGTTTCGATTCGTCCCAGACCGTCTAATTAGCAGCGGGACATGCGATGAGATGCACCAATTCGAAACACAAATCGGACGGGTTGGTATAACTTAGAAAATTTTTCACATTTTTTTTGAAAAAATTATTTTATAGTTTTTATTTCTCATCATAAATGATCATGTCATGCAATACATGAATATTGTATATAACAGTTAGAGGTGTCTTAAGTTTTAATATAGCATTTTGGGAATAAAATAGGTCTTTATGTGCCAAATATGGCTCACCCCCATTTAGTGGACACCCCGATTTAGTGGACAAAACCCTTTCCCCCGAGGGTGTCCCTAAATCGGGGCCCGACTGTAATTAACTAGAGGTCGTGTGAGAGGGAGAACCAAGGAAGAGAGATGGACAGAGCGAGAGAGAGATAGAGAGAGAGAGAGAGAGAGAGAGAGAGAGAGAGCGAGAGAGAGAGAGAGAGAGAGAGAGAGAGAGAGAGAGAGAGAGAGAGCAATAATAATCAGAAACACCAGTACCTGAGTCACAACAAACTCTCAGCGTCCAGTAAGGTTTTGATTCATCAAAAGCAGGTGAGGGAGGTTTCCCTCCCGCTTTGCCAGCCACTTTCTTCGGGTCAGACTTCTCTTCCTTCAACGTTCGTTTCTTGTTTGGCGTTGAAGGTTTTTCTTCAGGAATGCTCCCTGACATAGGACGCTCCGATGCTGCGAAGTATAACAGTGTGAATTTGTCTTGTTTGGTTGCGGGGCACGAGGAGAGAGGTTCTAGCAAGGGTAGGGTTCTGTAGTTGGAAGTTTAAACTTTTTAAAGTGACACTGGTGAACTGGTACCGTACTGTTGGTACCTTTTAACCAAGAAGCTGAATAATCATATATTTGGATATCAAAACTAAGCTAAGGTGTATAATATTATTATTGATCTATCAACTTATAATAGTCTCTGAACCACATCTGTGTTTTCTACTTACACTGATCACCAGCCTCCTTCGCCTGAAGTTGAGTTAGAACGTCTTGCCATGGTGAAGTGTTCTTTGCCCAGGAATCTCGGAGCACTGTCGCTTGGATCACATAGTGATGGTTCTGAAGGGATAGTTAATTTGTGAATGCTCATCGAAATTAAGGAAATCCCAAGCAATCATCACACCATGATACGATAGAAACTTGATTTTATGAGTTTAGAAACATCTTATCGTGTATTTTATACACGAAGGAACCCCTTCCACTGTTTTCTAAAATTCTAAAAATATCTTAGCTTTTCCACTCTCTTTTTGCTCTCCCCCGGACAGAACAATACGCACCCTCTCTCTAGCTCCATCTAGTTTTTTTGTGTTACCTAACTCTCCCCGGACAGCACAACACGCAGACTGAACAAAAATCGCACTCCTCTCTTTAGCGTTACTCTCCCTCCCTTCTAGTTCTCTATGATAGTTGCTCTTTCTGTTATTTGTGGAACAACACAGTTATAGTAGAGATACTAACGCAAATTAGTATAAGAAAGCTTAGTGGACACCTCGATTTAACGAAAAACCCTTTCCCCGAGGTTACCGTTCAGATGTTAAATCGGGGTCCGACTGTAGTAGACAGCTTGGCTTCCAGTGCATTAATTGGGTACTGTTTCTCTAACCTAATATCGTCCAACTATTATAGCGAAGATGTTATTCCCACCCGGGATACTTCTAATCTTTCTTCTCAGGTCAGCAGACTCTCTACACAAACTCCCTATCAAGGATGCCACCTCTAGGACTACCTATAATCATGGTGATTGGTATAATCCGGCATCGCTTGCTTTGGACGGTGATACTAACACAATGTACCACTCTGATACTGACAATCAACCAGAGTGGGTCAAGCTCACACTACCGCACAGTGGCTACAGAGTCTTGAAAGTGGTAGTGGTTAACAGGTTGGTGTAATAGAACTACAGGGAGAGCCGCCAGATAAATCGACTTGCTTTTCTTATAGTAGTCTCTGCACGTATGTAGAAAGCACACAATTCGTAATGTGCAAGTCGACTTATCTGGTTGAATCTGGTGGCTCTCCCTAATACTGATAGAGCTTTTTTAGTTGCAAAATCAAGTAGTTAATTGACTTTTTATCAGGTTATCCTCTTACAAGGTCGTTTCTGAGCGACTACTCGGTACAACAATTTCACTAATTGGTGCTAAAACTGAAACCATCTGTGGGACCATCAGCTCAGTTAGCCCTAATAGAGAATCTGTTGAAGAACAGACTTATACTATCGACTGTCCTTCAACCCCCGAACCAACCACCGCTGTATATCTAGTTGATAACGAGATGCAGAGTGGAAACGGCGAGGGGCCGGGGGACGGCTACAATTGGCTTATCATGAACATAGCAGAAGTTATGGTATATGGTATACAAGGTAAGTAATCACCCAAGTATACTAATGGGGAGCCGGGAGGGGGTGAAAACTGAAATCAACTACAAAAGTGAGGGCACACTTTTGTAGTAGCTGCACTTTTCTTTGCGCTTGTCAGCGCATACCTAACACAAACCCTTCCTTAACCACATTGGTAAGTAGTGACGTTATTGTGACGTCACAATGTGTAGTGACGTCACATGCCCAAATAAGGTCAAAACTCACCTTTTTCCTGCCAGTATCTGGTTCGGGTATGGGCGGTGCGACTCGAGTTCTTCCAGGGGATTTGGTTCCTCCACTTTTAGCACCTGATTGACGTCCTGTCATTCAGTTAGAAAGGGGAAAAAGAGGGAAGCCGGCTGAAGAATGATGAGAGGGTGCAGAGAGGCAGACATATGCGTCGGGAGAAGTAGAGGGAGAGAGAGGGGAGGGGAGAGAGGTAGGGTGAGCCGAGAGAGAAAAGAGGTAGAGAGAAAAGAACATTAGTTGGAAAAGAGAGGCGAACAAAGAAAATGTACAACACGTATTCACGTAAAGAATCTATAACAGGTGCACATGGAGACATAATTAGGAAATGCCAGCAGCACTCAGCAGCTACAGTATAACTGTAAAAGGTAGTATATGTTGTATGTCATATGTTTGTCAATGTTTGTTTCTCGAAATTTCTGTTTAATAACAATTGCATGTATTGTGCCTTGTGTTTACCTACCCTATTTTCTTAGTGTGGCTATATTGTTAATGTTAAGAGTGGAGGGTTTATATGGTAACGAAAAATGAACCTGCTGAACGATTGACGGGTATTTTAAGTTGATGCAATATCAGTTATACACGGATAAAAGTTCAGGTAATCTTGTATGATATATTGTCTAGGCTATGTATTTTAGGCGACATTGATCTAAGTATTGCCACATGAAGTGCGTGTATTTTAACCTAGATCCTTGATAGTTGCGTTTCGGGTCAGAGTCGCATTTGTTTTTGATTTCCCTTCTCCCTCACGTTTAGATTGTGGAGTCCTCCGGCCGCCCTTTCCCGCAGGATCATCATCACTGTAGAATGTTACACAGGGCAGGACAATATGGCCAATCCCTTCCGTGTCGGAAAGCAAGTCGTCACCATCAAATATCTACAGGGGGAGTGAGGATGAACTAACTGAGTTCCTTAAAACTCTGATTCAAACCTATCGTCTGAACAAAAAGAAGATTCTGAACAATAAATGGGACTGGGCGTAGGGCGAAGTCATTTTATGGAAGGGACTGGAAAGTTTCATCAAATATTCTAACCTGTATCCTCAGGTTCACATCAGGTTTAGATGTGCTAACTTGAACTGTCGTCGGAGTATCACTCGTCACGTTTACCGTGTACCTGAAATTATACATTTCAAATTATTTTATACAATTTATACATTTTCAAACTATTTTATACATTATTGGATTATTTTATACGTTATCGGATAATTTTATACATTTTTATACATTTTGACCGTTACAAAAAGTAACTTCGTTTTAAAGTACACGTGAACACATGTACATACCTAAAGATAACGTTGTTCTTTTCAGGAACATAGTATTCCTTCACTTCATTACTAGTAATTGTAGCAGCAGTGAAGTCCCGCGCCGGGAGGAGCAACTGAGATGTACTACCTGGAAGGGGGGCGGACGAGTTCATTTAGTTTGTGGTTTCCATGGTTACGAAAAGAGTCAGAAAGTTCATTGATTTGGTTCAGGGTACTAGAAAAAAAAACATATTTTCATAAGATCAAACTATAAAAGTGATTCATTAGACACTAGTGCTGGAGAATCTAGTGGCTACGTTAACCCCAGTATTCTTATTAAAATTTAACCGTCCACCAATCTTGCTACTGACATCCTTTCTTAATCTGGAAAATCGACAATAGTAAATACAAGGGTTCAGGGTAGCATTTAGGACAACTGAAAGTATATAAACTGTCACCCAGGAGTACGTTCTAACCAACTCATTCGTTATAACATCACGTCCTTTGAAAATGATTATTGCCAGTCTAACATTGTTCAGAACAACAGGAACATTACAGATGATGTACAAACATGTTAGAATGATAATCGTGTTAGTAGCCCGTACTTTCCGACGGCTCACTTCAGAGAGTCGTTGTGACCGGCGGACTGATATCACAGAAACAGCACAGCAGGTGGTTACAGGAAGGATGGGCAGGGAGAGAAGTGTGATTGCAGCAACCACATCCCAATATCTAAACCACTCTGAGACAATGTGGTTAAAAGGGTAACCGTCTATTGCACTGTATGTGTAACTCCCCGCGAGTTGACTGCCAGCAATGAACCGTGTCAGGAGAAAGACATAGTAACCAATAATGATCGTTGTAAGGGTTCTCTTGCTCGGTGGAACAGCCAGAGGTTTCACCAGACAGTATGTTCTTGTTCCACTCAGGAGTAACACCAGGAAGACTGAAAAGTACGGTTGGGCCTCCCAGAAAGGCCCCCAAATGTTACAGAATGCGTTACTGGCAAACAAGCCTGGTCTCCTGTCTCTGTACAGGGTTATTATGACAGGTGAGGCGAGAAAACATGTTAGTGTGTCAGTAGCAGTAATAAATGCGTAGAGTGTACTGGAGCTAGATTTATCACGAAAGAGCCGTTTTTTGAAATAGATGAACGTTGCGAAGTTACTGGGTACCCCGAAAAGGAGACAAAAAAGAAGGAATGTGCCAAGGAAGTTGTCCACTAGGGGAAGGTATGACAATGTAGTTGTTGGTGTTGTTGATCAAATATTCTAACCTGTATCCTCAGGTTCACATCAGGTTTAGATGTGCTAACTTGAACTGTCGTCGGAGTATCACTCGTCACGTTTACCGTGTACCTGAAATTATACATTTCAAATTATTTTATACAATTTATACATTTTCAAACTATTTTATACATTATTGGATTATTTTATACGTTATCGGATAATTTTATACATTTTTATACATTTTGACCGTTACAAAAAGTAACTTCGTTTTAAAGTACACGTGAACACATGTACATACCTAAAGATAACGTTGTTCTTTTCAGGAACATAGTATTCCTTCACTTCATTACTAGTAATTGTAGCAGCAGTGAAGTCCCGCGCCGGGAGGAGCAACTGAGATGTACTACCTGGAAGGGGGGCGGACGAGTTCATTTAGTTTGTGGTTTCCATGGTTACGAAAAGAGTCAGAAAGTTCATTGATTTGGTTCAGGGTACTAGAAAAAAAAATGTTTTCATAAGATCAAACTATAAAAGTGATTCATTAGACACTAGTGCTGGAGAATCTAGTGGCTACGTTAACCCCAGTATTCTTATTAAAATTTAACCGTCCACCAATCTTGCTACTGACATCCTTTCTTAATCTGGAAAATCGACAATAGTAAATACAAGGGTTCAGGGTAGCATTTAGGACAACTGAAAGTATATAAACTGTCACCCAGGAGTACGTTCTAACCAACTCATTCGTTATAACATCACGTCCTTTGAAAATGATTATTGCCAGTCTAACATTGTTCAGAACAACAGGAACATTACAGATGATGTACAAACATGTTAGAATGATAATCGTGTTAGTAGCCCGTACTTTCCGACGGCTCACTTCAGAGAGTCGTTGTGACCGGCGGACTGATATCACAGAAACAGCACAGCAGGTGGTTACAGGAAGGATGGGCAGGGAGAGAAGTGTGATTGCAGCAACCACATCCCAGTATCTAAACCACTCTGAGACAATGTGGTTAAAAGGGTAACCGTCTATTGCACTGTATGTGTAACTCCCCGCGAGTTGACTGCCAGCAATGAACCGTGTCAGGAGAAAGACATAGTAACCAGCAATGATCGTTGTAAGGGTTCTCTTGCTCGGTGGAACAGCCAGAGGTTTCACCAGACAGTATGTTCTTGTTCCACTCAGGAGTAACACCAGGAAGACTGAAAAGTACGGTTGGGCCTCCCAGAAAGGCCCCCAAATGTTACAGAATGCGTTACTGGCAAACAAGCCTGGTCTCCTGTCTCTGTACAGGGTTATTATGACAGGTGAGGCGAGAAAACATGTTAGTGTGTCAGTAGCAGTAATAAATGCGTAGAGTGTACTGGAGCTAGATTTATCACGAAAGAGCCGTTTTTTGAAATAGATGAACGTTGCGAAGTTACTGGGTACCCCGAAAAGGAGACAAAAAAGAAGGAATGTGCCAAGGAAGTTGTCCACTAGGGGAAGGTATGACAATGTAGTTGTTGGTGTTGTTGAGTTCATTCCTCGCTATATTCAGAATTAAACTGAGGGGTAAATAACACTAAAATAATAAGAACAACAGTTGTACCTACAATTTCTCAGACTTTTAATTGTCCATTTTCTGAACTCGATAAACATGTGTGACTAATGAAAGGTAAATCAGTAAATACAGTGATGAAAAGAGAGAGAGAGAGAGAGAGAGAGATGGAGAGAGAGGGATGAGAAGAAAGAGAGAGGGAGAGAAAGAGAGAGAGAGAGAGAAAGATAGAGAGATTACAAACAGATGGTGCTAAAAGCCTAGCACCGAAGATTGCCAGCTGGTATCGATTATTGGACAAGTGTCCACTACCTACACAAAGTCAGACTGGATAGAAACAGAATCAGATCAGTAAAGTGTAAGCGAAACCAAAACGACTTGGGCATGGCCATTCGGTTTTTTAGTTTCGCTTACACTTCAGTTAAGTAGAGATAAAAGCTCTCCGAGAATTCTGTGTTCCCGCTCAGACTAATTTATCGCATAGATATTTCTATTACTACGGGCTAACTTCTCTCTCTCTCTCTCTGAAGTAGAGCTGCACCATGTAGTGCACATAACACGATGCACAATCTTGTCCAATTTTGTTTCTATATCCACTCTTAATTTAATTAGATTGGTAACTGTAGAATTAATCGCAGCGACCTGCACCTCTTGTGATAAAAAGGAGCCTTTGGTTACGAAGTCACCCCTGATATTATGAGCTATATTAACGCGGAGGTGTAATTTCATTACCAAAGGAGACTGTAGTTGTTTCTGTGCACTATGTATGGCATAACAGATGGCCTGCAATCTTTTGCGATGGACACATGGCTAATGGTTGCAGGCGGTGTTTCGGCGAACTCTCTAGATTTGAATCTAGAATAATATGATCGCAGCGACCACATCTTGGTATGCATTAAAAAGAGTTGGTTGAGCTGCTGTGCTATGTATGAACGCCCAAACTGAACAATTAGAAATATTCTTCTGCAATTCTAAGTATAGGATTTACATGCACTCATTACATAATTTAGGTTCATTATGTAACCTGCTCAGGGATATGTAGCCAGACAGTGGTTTGGTTTTATCCATGTAATGTATAATAATACTCAAGGCAAACTCCGTAGACCAACTGCAAAGTGCAATGAACACCCTCTTAACAATAAAAACTCTAGATTCTTGAGACCTTTAGTTGCACTCAGCGTCTCTGTAAAAAGGTACTGGAGGAAGTGAGAGCAACATCGATAAGTGATCGTTAGCATTATAAGTAAACACATGTCAACTACTTTACCACACAAGAGACAACGAGAAAAAAAATTCCAGCTCAAAATTAAACAGCCTGAAAACTCTCCTTCGAAGCTTCTTGAAAACAAGAGAGTACAGATTAATTACTTTCTTGTACGTGTGTTACCAATACGTGCTACACTTCCGACCTCATTGGACTCTCGAAGTACTAAGTGGTAGTGGTAAAGAAGCTGTGATTGTATTACGCTTCTACTAAACTACTGCAGTCATTAACCCTTATAAGTGGGAACCACAAGTTTCACTACTGTCCGAAACATAACCAAATGTAAACTGGAGATGCGGTGATGAATTCAATGGAGATGACATTGTGGGAGAGAACTAGCAATTGAGAGAAGACTGCAGCACAATGGGCTAAAGACTATACGGGATGTCTCGACAACAGTTGTGTAGGCTCCTAGATACTTCTATCAAGAACAATACAATCTTACTCCCCAAAAAAGAAGGTGCAGCACAACATGGTAACAAACTGTAAAGAAACAACCTGCCTTACCAATTAATCGCAGTCTATATTTCCCAGCAGCTAGTGGACCATCTGGAGTTCGACCCTCAACCATTACCGTGTAACCGTACTGTGGGAAACAAATCATTCAAGTTACTTCCTAGAGTGGTTACTAGAGTAGTTGATAAAGTGGTTAAATGGGAAAGTATTGAATCTTCTCAACGAATCGTTACTTCGCACACTTCCCCATTTAACAACTTATTCAAATAGTTAAATGGGAAAGTGTGGTTAAGCTGAAGCTTCTCAACAAATCGTTACTTCCCAATTTAACAACTTATTCAACTTATATTCAAGTGGTTGAATGAAGAAGAACAACTTCTCAATACCTTGTTAGGGGTGTAAAGATGTGGTTTTGGTTTCCTACAGATGGTTGGAACCTCATTACCGTTATCATTATCAATAACTCGTAGCCTCAGGCAGGAAGCACCGGTGCTACCAGGTGTGAGAGATAGGGATACGAGGGTCGGCTCAGGTGCCGTGAATACTTCTCTGACGGGGGAATATTACATAATTACAATTATACATGATATCACATATACCCCATATAAGTATATGACATATATCGGGCCATATATCATTATATATGATATAATATGTATGGGGTATATGTGATATCATGTATGTATATCATATCATCTGGGTGGTGTTCTTTGTTTTTCTTCCTCTGTGCGGCATATTCCCCTTTCTTGGTAATATACCATCTCTCTTGGTGTTACTCTAGAGAAAGTAACAGCTCTCAACGCTGACCCTTGTTTGGATATTAAAGTGTTCTTTGAGTCTCTGTTTACCACCCTAGAGGGGGCGGTAGGGGAACATCTTACAACACAACACAGGGACGCCTGGACAACATTCTCAACTACTATTATCCGGGCCTATAAAAAGGGACGAGGTGACAGTGTCGCCGGGATATTTGAGTTTGATCCGGTTCATTTTAAGAAGTTGTCTTTAGATGATGAGGTTTTTGAGGCATCTAAAGATGGTGAGAGTAAGAGGGAGTCAAATGGGAAGGAGCACGCAGCAGCCAATACTATACAGAGGCACTTTAGGGGGCACCATGTAAGGAAGAGGACCCAGGCAGTGAAAAAGGGGCACAAACAGAATCTCTCTGTGAAGGGTCTACTGCAGGATTCTTGGGGAAAATTAGAGGGTGATGTACTAAATCATGGAATTACTATTCTCAAAAAGTAAGTTTCTGTCTCGTGTTCCAAAATATCAGTTAAAGTTCAAATATTATTTGCCAAAAACTTTCCCAAGACCAAATTAAAAGTCTAACTCGTCCTCTCCTAGGGTTCTAGAAGCAAGACCTAAGCTCCTGGATACATTCTCATTCAAGGACGACAGGGAGAAGATAGTATACTTTGCTGATCACCATGGTTCCCACAGTGAAGTACCTGCCCGAAACTGGTTCATAATGGCAAAGTGAGTAATATTCCAGGCTGGGGAACATAGCCTCCTACTCATGTCCTACATCCCTCCTTATGGGCTGAGATAGCCTCGATGAAGAACACCACTCTACGGCGCAGTTTAGAGACCGTGCCCGAAACCACGACATTAACTTTGTTTGACAAAACTGCTCTGCATGTTATCGAGATTGTTAATATACACTAGTGATTAAGTGAGTCAGTCAGTGCCGGTTTGAGAAAAACTGGGGTCAAACAAGGGTCAGCGTTGAGAGCTGTTACTTTCTCTAGAGTAACACCAAGAGAGATGGTATATTACCAAGAAAGGGGAATATGCCGCACAGAGGAAGAAAAACAAAGAACACCACCCAGATGATATGATATACATACATGATATCACATATACCCCATATAAGTATATGACATATATCGGGCCATATATCATTATATATGATATAATATGTATGGGGTATATGTGATATCATGTATGTATATCATATCATCTGGGTGGTGTTCTTTGTTTTTCTTCCTCTGTGCGGCATATTCCCCTTTCTTGGTAATATACCATCTCTCTTGGTGTTACTCTAGAGAAAGTAACAGCTCTCAACGCTGACCCTTGTTTGACCCCAGTTTTTCTCAAACCGGCACTGACTGACTCACTTAATCACTAGTGTATATTAACAATCTCGATAACATGCAGAGCAGTTTTGTCAAACAAAGTTAATGTCGTGGTTTCGGGCACGGTCTCTAAACTGCGCCGTAGAGTGGTGTTCTTCATCGAGGCTATCTCAGCCCATAAGGAGGGATGTAGGACATGAGTAGGAGGCTATGTTCCCCAGCCTGGAATATTACTCACTTTGCCATTATGAACCAGTTTCGGGCAGGTACTTCACTGTGGGAACCATGGTGATCAGCAAAGTATACTATCTTCTCCCTGTCGTCCTTGAATGAGAATGTATCCAGGAGCTTAGGTCTTGCTTCTAGAACCCTAGGAGAGGACGAGTTAGACTTTTAATTTGGTCTTGGGAAAGTTTTTGGCAAATAATATTTGAACTTTAACTGATATTTTGGAACACGAGACAGAAACTTACTTTTTGAGAATAGTAATTCCATGATTTAGTACATCACCCTCTAATTTTCCCCAAGAATCCTGCAGTAGACCCTTCACAGAGAGATTCTGTTTGTGCCCCTTTTTCACTGCCTGGGTCCTCTTCCTTACATGGTGCCCCCTAAAGTGCCTCTGTATAGTATTGGCTGCTGCGTGCTCCTTCCCATTTGACTCCCTCTTACTCTCACCATCTTTAGATGCCTCAAAAACCTCATCATCTAAAGACAACTTCTTAAAATGAACCGGATCAAACTCAAATATCCCGGCGACACTGTCACCTCGTCCCTTTTTATAGGCCCGGATAATAGTAGTTGAGAATGTTGTCCAGGCGTCCCTGTGTTGTGTTGTAAGATGTTCCCCTACCGCCCCCTCTAGGGTGGTAAACAGAGACTCAAAGAACACTTTAATATCAGGAAATACCAGATCCCTATCTCGGTCCTTGTCAGCACACGATAACTCCTCGATAGTTTTAGATACTTCATCAGGATCTGAGAAGTTTTCTACCGCTTCTGAGATTATTTTAACCAATCGTAGGGCAGCTGCCTGGAATCTCAAGCTCTCCTTATTGACATGGTTAACGTATGATTCCGTATCAGCAATAACAAACGGTGTACTGCTTAGTAGGTCAGCATGCCATGCGTATGGTGCAGCTACATTTAAACGCAGGGTGTGGAGCCCCGCAGGGAGGGATAGTCGGCATGTTTTGGTAGTGGTTGTTTCCAGATCTAGGAGGGAGGTTGAGTGGGATGTTGTCTCACTCCATCTGTAGTTCACTATCTCCAGTTTACCAGGTACTTTCAACTGGAAAAAGAAGTGGATGGTTAGGAGCAGTTATTATAATACAAGCTGTAGCTCTCTTCTCGCCCAGTGCTATGCTGTGGTCTAACACTATCATTATAAGAAGCACACCAACAAGACAAATTTGAAGCGTACACTTACCAGATCAACATGTTCAGGATTGGAGTTATAGTTTGCAGCTTCCAGTGCAGTATAACCCAGTGGATTATCACTAATAGCAACAGGTCCCAGGGTAGGATTTAGAATGACAGGGGAGTCATGCCAGTGAGACATGGCCGTGAAACTCACTAACATCTCAATTGGATTGGTACTGTCAATACCTGATTTGTAACTTGTTAAGGAATTCAACTGGTAGAATTTTAATGCTCTTCTAAGATTAATCTTCTGACTCGCGTGTACATGATTTTGTACATTTATTGTACACCTTGCGCGTGTACATTTTCCCACGCACTGTGTTCCCACACTTGGTTGCCTGGAGTTACAGTAGATTTCGCGCGCACATGACTGTACGTCGCGCACCGCGCCCCACGTTTATGAAGACTTCGGAAAGCAACAGAGTTTTCGGTGGACGGATAAGTTTTGCCAGATTGTTGGCAAATGTGAAAGTTAAAACACGACGATAGGGCCCTGACTAGATGAGTTTTATAGCATTTAAAAGGATACAAATAATGATGGGAGGTTGTTGGTCGCCAGCCTGTCCCTGGACAAGAGAGTGGTTGTGTTGAGAGACAGTGCCAGAGGTAGGAAGGGGCGAGGGAGCGGGAATTCCCCGAAGATGGGTCGCACTAGTCGTGTTATGGCCACCTGCAGTTCGCCTACCGCCAGCAGGTCCAGTCACAGAGGTCGGGGAGATGTTCTGAAAACATGGAAATATAGAATCTTACTCCCATTATTTAGTCTCTCCCTTACTTAGTCGATCCGGTATGATTAAAATGTTTGGACTATTTTCCTTACCCTCATATCCGCGACGCTCCTATGACATACATAACTCGTCGTCTTGTGGAACACTAGCAGACTCGAGAACGACCCCAGGAACTGTTTCATCTCGATCCAGAAAGATAGAAGAGGGGAGACCTGCTGTACATCTTCTTCTTCCTCCGCGAGGAGTTGTTGAAGAAGTAGTCGACCTCGCCCACCTTGGAGTCCTTCTATATCTGGTGTCTTCTTCTTATCTTTCTTCTTTTCAGCCTTCTCAGACTTCTCATCCGCTGTCTTCTTTTTGTCTTCTTTCTTCTTCTCTCCCTTATCCTTCTCATCTTTCTTCGGTTTTCCGCCCTCCTTCTTTTTCTCCTTCTTTTCATCTGTAGTGATCTTTTTAGAGATTGATTTCGTGATGCACTGGCTTGTGTCTGCAACATAGTCACCCAGCATGTCCTCAAAACTGAAAAACCTTGGTATTGAGGGTTACTTTCTTGGATTAGATTCTTCCTAACCAACATTACACTTTATAATTTTCACACATTTTCGCATAGCAGTATTATGCAGTGGCACCCGTTTTGCCACATCGTAACTTATTGCACGAAGCCTGAATCCTGATGTGGCAGAACGAGCATGGTTTAATTCTCCATCACAACAGATTGTTTTCTCTCTTACTTTGGGAATGCACTGGTAACATGTAATAATTTGGGTGTTGTGGCTGCAAGTTCCTTCAGCAGTAGCTCATGTTTAATTCTCTGCTGTCGTTGTTGTCGCAGTTGAAACAGCGCTTCAGTCGGCTTCAACTGTGGGCACAAAGGAAGTGTTAGATTTATGCTTACGAAATTATCTAAAACAGATTTGAATTATTTTTTCTTTCTCCGTTTTTCTTCGAAAGAGATAGAGAGGGATGTAGCTCAATCGGCTATGCTCCCAAAATATTCCCACCTGAATACCCGGTTCTCCGACGGTGAAGGGAACTGGTTTTGGAGGTGGTTACCGGCAAGAAGAACAGAGACAATCGGTCTGGTATCCACCCCCTCCTGGGCTAAAACTAGTTCCACCAACCTCTGCTTTTATCTCAGGGACACCTGGTATTAGGAGGAGGGGGTTGAGTTTTTTTTAAAACAACTACTTTAGTCTAGTATTAACAACAATTGAGGGGAACTGGTAAGGTTTTATGAAAATTAATGGAGAAGAATCATAAATTACCAACGGGTTGATCATCATCAAAGCCAATATTGTACGTTCCAAATATGAGCGACGGTTCCTTAGTCGCTGGGTTAACGGTAGCAGTGTTACTAGATACAGACTGTGTAGAGCTACTCTCAGTTTTACTTTCCTCAGTCCACTTTGGGAGGACACAACTAATGAGATTCCACATATCTTCATCACCACGCGATCTGGGAAATTAACGTGGTAACATTATGTTAATAAAGGGTATATACCGTTCGAAAACCTTCCCAATGGTAGGCAACATGCACGATGATTGTCAGGTAGCTGTACTTACTTGATATCGATAACCTCTGGCATCCATCCAGTTAGCATTTGGATAACTGAGATACCAGCCACTTCACTTCCCCTCCTCTCACTACCATAACTGGAAGGATACATTATGTATCGTGAATGGCACCAATCACCAGTAGATGGTTATCTGTGATTTTATAACTACCAAAACTTACTTGAGTGATGCAACTTTGATGATTGCCTTGGATAGAACAGGAAGCCACAACTCTGTCTCACTCTCACACATGGGTAGCAAGGGTTTTCCTTCAGCATCAAACGGTATCTGATCATCAACGATAATCTTCCTCCACGACCCCATCCAAAATAGTTTCACAGCATACTTGCCAGAGGCAGAGTGAATGGGGAAGGAGTTGGGAGGTTTTGAGCGGGGGTAGATGTGGTGCCAGGGCTTCCAGGCATCGGTTCCTCCTGAGATAAAACAATTTTAGGACCTTAGAATAAATCGAAAAGCAGAGTTTAGAATTCAGTATATTATACTGAATTCTAAACTCTGCTTTTCGATTTATTCTAAGGTCCTAAAATATATTATGTACCTAAAACCTACTGTTTTCTTACCATTCAAGTCATTTCGTAGCCCAGGGGGACTGGGGATTTCAGTTTGACACAACAGGGCAATCTCTGTGATAATGGACCGAATAAGTTCGCTTTGTTTGAAGATTCCCTGGTTATTTGTCAGGATTTTCAGGCGACCCGTCTGTTCTGGATCTTCTACAACAGTCTGCACCTAGAATGGGGATTAAACAAGTTGAAACAGAGTGCAGTACTGCAGTGAACAATTATACAGTTGGTTGCTTTTTATGTAATGTGTTTGGTTTTGGTGAGATAGTTTTGTCTACTGCATGTGGTGAAATATTTGAACAATGAATATTACCACTTTATGTCCTGCAGGTGTTTTTGGTATTGCTGATGATGGTGGGTGAGCTGAACCGACGGTAGCCTGACTCATTCCAATCAAACTTCTTCTGAGTGGTGGTCCTTCCCGACTGAAGATTACCACACCACTTACTCACTTACACAGGTGAATGAGTGCATGGTGAAGTGAATATGATAAGTGAGAATGTGAGAACTGAGATGTATAATTCTTGTATTGTTCATAATCAGATTTGTTAGCTATGAGCTATACGATCAAAAAGCACCTGTTACACTAACCTTATCTCCCAGGTAATCCCCAGGCCGTCTCCAGGACTCAACTTTTAGACTTGCTGGCATTTGTATCAAACCATCGGGATCTTCGAACAGCTGTAAATGCTAGTTTGTTAGGGTCAGATTTCAGCGATCGTTATGAAAATTGCTGTTTGAGTCTTTCACATCAACTGAAGATTTGAAACTAGAATGGCAAGGTCCACAGGGGGCGGCCCTATCACCCTTTCCCTTCTGTTGGACATCCCATTTCTCATTAGCTAAAGAGGCATCATCCCACTCAGGCCAGATGTTCAGCCGACTGTTTCCAGGTAGGAACTTTACAATGGGTCGACTCTCCATCTGATCTCCACTTCCCCTGTGTGGGGGATATGTAGGTAAAAACTTAATATTAATGGTTCAGAAGTTGAACATGTCTTCTAAGATATTATCTAACATGCAACATTAATCATGTTACTTACTCTTTCTGGAGAGTAGGTGTTGACGATGCGACTCTGAGAGCCCTCAAAAATGGGTATAGGTTCAACGATCAAGTAAAAGGATATAGGTCAATATTATTTTTATATCAGGTTCATATCAAGAGTAAAAGTTTATGACAGACGTACACAAATTAATGACTGCATGAAAACAATTTTGTACCGATTCAAAATAATCATTTCAAGATTAAATTCTGTGTAACTTTCTCAAGACGTTAAATTCTGTGTCAAAACCACAAACTGATCATCTGCCCCGAACACTCTCATCGCAAGAGCACCACTAGTCTTCCCATGTACCACCCGCGGAACTTCCTCTCCCCTTCCATATTGTAAAACAGTCTGTGAGGGGCTCAACAGGAGCAGGGTTGACTGAAGAGTCACCGCTATATCAACAACCATCTCCGAACATGGCATTCGGGCGAGTTTGTTGTTACCATGGTGACCAAGTTGTTTGTGATCGTTACTACCAGCACTCCACGCAACCCCTTCACTGAGAATCACTGTGTGGGTGTATGAGAGAGCTATCCTCTCTACTTTTCTACCTGACACAGTGCTTTTCATGAAGGACAGAGTTTCCGGGGGTGTGACGTCATGGAATGTTGGGAGGAGAAGTTTATTTGAGTAGTTGTGACCAGTACACCACATTTCGTTGGAGGTTGTGAGGAAGATCGTGCAATCTGGACCTGCGATGATTTCCCTGATTTTAATATCTTCTGTCAGATCAGCAACTTTCAGCGGTGAGGTAAGGTTGTCCCGGGTACCGTGTCCCAATCTTCCATCGTAACCTGCAGGAACAGGGGGTTGCAATATTAGCTGCCCAGCCCCAGTATTATTGTGTTATATAACCTCCCCCACCGTGCCGGCGTGCTACCTTCTAACTCTAGTTTTAGATAGTTGAACAGTGAACACACAACTCACCCAGTCCCCATGTTAGAAGTTCTCCCTCCGCAGTAAGGACTGCAACGTGCTGATTACCACACGTGACCTTGACAACATCCCAACCAAAGAGGCTGTGTACCACACTAGGTCGGGGTGAGTCCAGAGGGTTAGTGTGGCCTAGCCCGCAACACCCCAATATGTTGCTTCCCATACTGTACAGGACCTGGAAGGGTTGGGTGTGGTTACGGAAGGAGTGGATGGTTTTTAGCAAGTTGGGTGGGTGAATATAAGGGAGTTTTCATCTAATTTATTTTTATATCAGGTTCATATCAAGAGTTAAAGTTTATGACAGACGTACACAAATTAATGACTGCATGAAAACAATTTTGTACCGATTCAAAATAATCATTTCAAGATTAAATTCTGTGTAACTTTCTCAAGACGTTAAATTCTGTGTCAAAACCACAAACTGATCATCTGCCCCGAACACTCTCATCGCAAGAGCACCACTAGTCTTCCCATGTACCACCCGCGGAACTTCCTCTCCCCTTCCATATTGTAAAACAGTCTGTGAGGGGCTCAACAGGAGCAGGGTTGACTGAAGAGTCACCGCTATATCAACAACCATCTCCGAACATGGCATTCGGGCGAGTTTGTTGTTACCATGGTGACCAAGTTGTTTGTGATCGTTACTACCAGCACTCCACGCAACCCCTTCACTGAGAATCACTGTGTGGGTGTATGAGAGAGCTATCCTCTCTACTTTTCTACCTGACACAGTGCTTTTCATGAAGGACAGAGTTTCCGGGGGTGTGACGTCATGGAATGTTGGGAGGAGAAGTTTATTTGAGTAGTTGTGACCAGTACACCACATTTCGTTCCTCCAACACTCCTTCTAGCACGTTAGACCTGGACGCTACTAAAGGGACTGTTTGATATCTTCTGTGAGATCAGCAACTTTCAGGGGTGAGGTGTGGTTGTCCCGGGTTCCGTGTCCCAGTCTTCCATCGTAACCTGGGAAGGGGGTCGTGGGCTACAATACATATGAGCTTCCCAGCCCCTATATTACACTTTGAAATACCTCATTACCTGGCCTTGTTATGTTTTAACGGTTAGAACACAACAAGATGCAGAAGTATCTAACCCTTCTTTTACAAAAGTGCAGACTGCTCAAAGCAGACTGCACAAAGCATGCTACAAATAGGAGATAGTCAAGAACACACAACTCACCCAATCCCCATGTCAGTAGTTCTCCCTCCGCAGTAAGGACTGCAACGTGCTGATTACCACACGTGACCTTGACAACATCCCAACCAAAGAGGCTGTGTACCACACTAGGTCGGGGTGAGTCCAGAGGGTTAGTGTGGCCTAGCCCGCAACACCCCAATATGTTGCTTCCCATACTGTACAGGACCTGGAAGGGTTGGGTGTGGTTACGGAAGGAGTGGATGGTTTTTAGCAAGTTGGGTGGGTGGTTATAAGGGAGTCTTCAACTAATTGACTCATTAGCTCTTACACTTTTATCAGTGGTGAACAACGCAAAATCATCCCCACAGGAGCAAGTAGCAGCCGGTGATTCCGTTTCCACGGTACTCAAACTGTAACCTCCCTCTCCGTCTTCTGTAATGGAATGATATACATCAGGGTGGAAGTGGGGGGCCTGTTAGGGGACTGTTAGCTCAATGCTCTGACAGGTAGGGGATATCTCCGTCTTCTGTAATTGATTAGGGAGTGATATATCAGGAAAGTTAGGTACTTTTGTAAAATCTTCTCATTTGGCACATGGGCGTCCACGGCCACCCAATCTCAATTAAGTCTTTACTAAAGGCTGCTGCAACGCAATAACCATTCTTTCCAACCTGTCTCTGATGTCAACGGTCAACCTTCTATATCGAACCCTCAAATCAAACCCCTTACCTGTCTCGGATGTCCAGGAGCACTCCACCAGCCTATTATCCTCAGTAACAGCTGCCATTGTGTACAATCCCACTGACATGGTCCTAACTCCACCCGGTACCGCCAACTCGGACTTCTTATCCGATACCAGACAGTAATGGTGGAGGGTGTCCGTTCTCCGTCTCTCATCCTGGTCAAGTTGCAGTTGTCCTACAGTGGTGTGTAGGGATACCACATGGCGGACTATCACTGGTGTTTTGAGGATCTCGCTGGGTCTTGGACGTAGGTCTGGGTCTGGGAAGTATGAGTTAATTTTTCAGCAACACATAAGTAACTACATATTATAATGTTACACTGTAACAGTGTAAAAGTGTTACAGGCGACTTTTTGAACTCCTACAACTAGACTACCTCACCTAGAGTAGTTATGTCGCCTGACACTGTGTAGTGTGTTCAACCCTCACCTAGGTTTAAAAGATGATGAACGAGTGAGGATTGGGGGTATTCAGCAAGAGGGGTCACATCAAAGCTGCCTGACATGATCAGCTGAACCAACTGGGGTAGGTTGGCTGCATCAAATGCTCTCTTTCTTGCCATCATCTCATATAGTACACACCCCAACGCCCAGATATCACTGGCTTGGTTATAAGGTTTGGCGGAGCAGAGTTGGGGTGAGAGGTAGCAGGGGGATCCCACTACTGAATCGGCTTTGCTGCGAGATACCAACACCTGGGACCAGGGATGGGGGTTATTTGCATTATTATCGGGTCAAGTACTGTTAATTTCCTATTACATTGGGGATTTACACTCCCGGTAAATCGGGTTTCCGGTAAATTGGGTTCCGAATACATACCTTGGAAATTCCGAAATCTCCCAATTTGGCGATGACCCTCCGTTTGCACAGTAGAATATTCTGTGTTTTCAAGTCTCTGTGCAGTATGTTCTTGCTGTGTATGTATTCTAGAGCAAGACACACTTGGGTAAACTTGTGCAACACCTGTAATGAAAAGAAGGATGCTATTATATTTATCTGCTGGTTGTGTTGTTCAACGCGATGAGACACTGAGACAGGGTCGAGCAAGGCAACTAGTCGGTACAAGTTAAAAACAAATTATGTGCTTCAAAGTTTCTTCCAAACCTCTTTCTCCGGTAGGCTTTCCTCCATCTCCCCCAAATAATCAGCTAAAGTCCCTCCGGCAGCGTATTCCATGGAGATGGTCAGGGTGTGAGAGGTAACTGTCGAGGAATAATAACCAATAACATGGGGGTGATGGAGAACAGAGATAACTTTAACCTGCAGAGCTAAACACTATTAGGCAGCGCGGGGGGCTAAACACCATTACATGGTAAGCTTTGATTTTTACAACTCCTCAATGTTTTCATAAATTGAGCGAAAGAACTCATTTTATTCAACCAAATCTCAGTAACACATCACCAATACCAACCTCGTTTACAGCTGACTGCCTCTCAGAGAGACTCATTTCATTCACAGGGATCTCCTTTTTGATGAAGTGTCTCCCATCCTCGGTGCTACACAAATGTACCACCCCATAAGCACCCCTACCAACCACTCGGATAGGAGTTCCTCTTTCGTAGTGGGACATGCTAACACAGCAATTTTGGAGCTACATCATGGGAGATGTTGGAGGTATAATAATGATACAAGATACTAATCCACCCACATTTTAGATGGCAATCCACAATGAAACAAATACAACTTGGATATCTAAAAAGTTTCAAAATTAAATACATTTTAACGTTTAAATGGTAAATAACTTAGTTTTTCTTTCTCATCCATTTAATTTCAAAGCCCCAACAACCTTTCTCGATGCCCCTTTTTAATTGTTTCGGCCCTTTTTAACAGCGAGTTCTTCCTTTTCTGGTACTCCTCTGTCGCTGTAATATCAACAAATAATGGTTCTGCATCCTCTTCCCTGTTCTCTCCCTCCTCGTCCCCCTCACTGCCCGCCCCGATCACACCCAGACTCTGCGACGTAGTGGGGAAGGAGATATCATCATCGAATATACTATAAGCATCAAAGGGATCATTTGCGGTGGATCCCCGTGGTCCAAAGTACACATCAGCAGTTGTTCGCCTTGCTGCACTCGCTGAAAATTACCAGGATCAAAGTGCCATCCGAAAGAAGCGAAAGTCAAGTAGGTTATATTTATCTAACGAGTGAGCGTGTCGTTCTGAGCTGTTCAACATTTCCCAGTGAAGATCCTCAATTAGTGCGTTTTGTCGTTCCAAGTCCTTCTTGGAGATCAGAGGAGGGACCACCATGTTGGATGGTTCACTCGCAGCAGTCCCAGGTCGAGAGGGGATACTAGGGGATATTTGGGAGACTTCTGTCCTCGCTTCGGGCTCTGGGGATGCTTTGTGTTTTGACATTTGACCACTTCGTGATAGAGCGATGATGTTGTTCGAGTGACGTAATACCTGACGGATGTCCCTGAAGGAGGACCTACTTTCAACTTCGACCGCTTTCTGGGCTGTTGATTCTATTATTTTACCCCGTTCTTTGGTTTTTGGAGGTTGCCCCGCTCTGATTGCTCGTGATATCAGAGCTTTGTAGTCTTTATCAAGCTGAGTCTTAATTTTCTCGTCGTGTGTGAAGAGAAAATTGTAAAAGTTATCGATTTTGTACAACATTTGACTATCTAAACGCCAAGGACTCAAGTCAAGGGGCACATATCTATACAAGCTCTACATGGTGGATAGGGGAATGATATCAAAGAATTCGTAGAGTTGTAGTCGACCAGCAATATCAACCTCATCTCGCATCTTTTTCAGTTGATGTTGCAGTTTCAGCGGGGCTATTGATCGGCCACAGTGCTTCAGAATCCTAAAATAATTCAATTTTAGAAATTATTGTCACTTGGCTGACTCAAACAAGATGGTATACATTGTATACCCACTAGCACAGCTCCTTATTTGAGCACGACTCCTTACCTAAATATGGTGTGATCGTCAGCTGGCATTCCTTCCATGTCTTCACTCTCGTAGGCTTCAAACAGCGACCTGATCTCCCCCAGTTCGGAGAATCCAACCTTCCTGGTAACTAGAAGTTGGAGAGCCTTCCGGATTACTTGAGTGTTATACTCTGCACTGTAAACGTTGTGTGTCCTGTGAAGAGCCTGAATCGGAGGATAAGGATGTTAGCTCTTGGTAATGAAATTGCCCTTCCGTGTTAATATAGCTCACAGAAGTATGCAATAAAAGGGGTGACTTCATTATATCCAATGTTAGCTCCGTATCTCACTCTCAGTGAAACGACTTGCCGACTTGGCCATAAGATCATTTATTGTATTGACCTAAAGCTGTGTTCTAATTAGGACCTACCTGATTCGCAAGCTTGCTCAGTAACATATTATCAATAGCGTCCACAGCATAGAACTTCGTCTTGGGATCACACGGTTTGAGGTAGCGTAATAAGACATCTCTCTGCATCCCCAGAGCCATAGAGAGGCGTCTCACCTCTTGTAGATGGAGCCTATCTCTAAACTTGGGGTACGTCATGACGGCTAGGGGCGATATAATGCGTTATTATTTTTGGAAATGGAATTAACTCTCGGCGTCAGTGGCGTTACAACGTACGTCGTAATAGGGTGACTTCGTAACCAATAATTCTCTTTGATATCTGACTCGCGGTACTGGCCATGTGTTTACTTTGGCTGTGAGGTGTGAATTATCGCACCACTTCTTCCGTCAATTGGATATGATCATCAATAACGTTACCGATAGTCGATACCTGCGTTGTTGACACATGTGTCATTTACTTCCGTTCCAACTCTTTCTATCTCTATCTGTATTTCTCTATCCCTATTTCTCTGTTTATCTATCTCTCTCTCACTCTCCTTTCACCCTCTCTCTCGCTCTCCTTTCACCCTCTCTTATAACCAACTGCCTCTCTCGATAAACAATCACTTATCAATAGATAGTATGTTGGTTTTGTTACTACTGCCTGTCTTGATTTGCCCCTCCCTTGGCACTGAAATCCCCTGGAGCACCTCTGTAAATGGAAGTGAGGTCCTGCTCTACTACCCTCAAGTTGAGGACGGGACCCCGCCAAAGTTTGCCTTTGTTAACAGTGATGGTGATCAGCATTTGTGCATTCAGTACAGTGTCGACACGAATAAGATCAAAGTTGACGCAGAGGTTGATCTAGACATTTGTAAGTTGAATATGTGATTAATAGTTAACGCCATGCACCAGACACCCTATTTCAAATTATCATTTAGTGGAGCAAAAGTTAATTACAAAACCAACTTAAAACGACTATGATTAGTTAACAATTATTAACCCCTCCCCCAGATTCACACGAAGTAGTTTTTGAATTCACTATGACTGCCACAACGTACTGGAGATTTGTTTTTGACGACACCCAACTAATAGTGAGGGTTAGCAGTTTTGCGAACGGATCCCCCTCGACTGACCAGGCATTACCGTACAGTGAATTCAGTTATTCGTATGATTTACTGGAAACCACTACTCGACTTTACTTTTATACAGATGGCTGGCACATCTGGATTCCATGTAGGTCTCAACTCAAATATGTAATTGAACTTAAGCTGCTATACTACTATGTATTATATTTCAACAACTGTTATGTTTCAGCTCTTTTCAACTACTCTTATATTTCAGCTAATGACTGTGCCGAGCTATCCCCGCCATTGAACGGTTATATCAGCACCACAGAAGTTACGGAGGGAACTGTGGTTACTGTAGCCTGTGACGCAGGAAATACCTTGATAGGGAGCTCAAGTTTGACCTGCAATTCATGTGTTTGGAGCAATGAAGTGCCAAGCTGCGTTGGTAAGGCTATCTATTTAATTAAGGAAAATGGCACTGTCAATTGTGGAGCACTTCATTCAAAGTTCAGTCAAAATGCAGTCAAAATTCACTATGAACGTTTTAACTCAGATATCTTTATTATATTTGGAAGCTATCTGTAGAAAAGGGAGACTCACAAGAGACACACCATAGCTGATAGCATGGGAGGAAAGCTGCAACCAGATTCTAGAAGAATGAGCCACCCTGATATGATGCGTGAGAGGCCCACAGTAGGGGACTCTCCAGTATCACGTATGGAGATCATCTGTAACATCAGGGTGTCTCCTACTATGAGTGCTGTCATCTCATGCTGTGGTGAGCCTTCTGTGAAACTTCTGGAAGCCTTTGAAGCGTGAAATTTTACGGATCGCAATTTTTCAGGACAAAATGAAATAAACCCGATTTTATGTTTTATCTTCGCGCGGCGTCAATGTATTGGAAATTGCGCTGCATAATTTGCAAATCAGGTACAATTATTTCGCGCCATACGTCTCTAACCATCAGAAAGTTGACAGAAAGAGTCCGAAAAAGGACAACCGATGACAGAAGATTAACCAAGGTTAAAGACAATCGACAGCAGTGTTGCTGTACATCAACATGTATCTTGATGATCCTGATTCCTAATTTATATCAGATAGAATTAGATGATGGAAATGGAAATAAAACAGACATTTTCTATTTTATTTATCATGTACTTTGTTTTGTCATTAAAATGAAACGATTTGTATAACAGTTAAAATTGACTCAGTAGAAATAACAGACTTTTACTTTGTTGTAGATTAAGATTCTCATTCATATTCAGCAGAATGAAAAAGGCTAGATCTCAAACTACAGTCGGACCCCGATTAAGGGGCCCTCGATTTAGGGACACCCCGATTTAGGGACAGGATTTCTTTCCCCCGATATAGGAAATTAACCTTATTTGACCCCGATTTAGTGGACACCCCCGGAAAGGCTCTAAATCATTTAGTGGACAAGAGCCTTTCCCCCGAGGGTGTCCTTAAATCGGGGTCCGACTGTATTACTATTAGCTCTCATAGGTTGTCGTTACCATTACTCTTCATAGTATAATCATTTTCATGGGAGGATTTCTGAGAAAAAAGAGGAGAGTTCCCAGAATATCAAACGATCAGGCCTTTCTAAAACTACAACTCCACCCGAGGTACATAAAATAACGAGTGTCTCAAAAGTGAACAAAACAAACCGAGCCACACACACACTCTCAGAAAACACAAAAAACGTTACAGTTCAAAATATTTACAATCTATCCCTGCCTGTCTGAAGCATCATGCCTGACCACTCTTCTCATCATTAGAAAACACAGTGACTATAATACTGTTCTTCCTGGATTACACATGGATCAAGAATCAAGATGATGTGGTCTGTGGATTACATGTATCAAATTCTAGTGGTGGTGTGCTGTCCGTTAGCCGCATGTCGAGGTGTTCCTGAAACATTTGTAACTGGTTATTCGCTTTATTACAAAACAGTTACAAAATCCGTGTTTTTGCATCTTTGAAACTGGTTATTCAAACTAAACTCAATGTCAAAATGCGAAATCTGGGTCTTGTACTGTCAGGCTTATGCTCTCTTTTCGGAGCGTGCTCGAGCAAACTTCTACTTCTAGCCGCGTGCTCGAGCACACGTGCGCGGCGCTCCCTCTCATTCTCAGTCACGTGACTTTCATACAAAATATAGGGGGAGAGCGTGTTGTAGAGAGCGCGCGAAGCTATGGTTAGCATTTCAATAGCCGCTGACCAGAGCACTCTCGTAAAAGAGACGCGCAGGGGATACCACAGCACGCTCCGAAAATGCCGCATAATGCTCTGACCCATACCACAGTTCTCGCGCACTGGTAAAACTCCGAGAGAAATGCTCTGACAGGTCCTGTAAAACTTCAAATTTTCTAAAAACCTAAAAGGGTATCACATGTACATGGTTTGGGATGTAGAGGGAGATGCGTCAACATCAAATTCTTCCTCACTCCGGGTGATTCTAGCATAGTCGTCAGTGTCTATAGACTTGCAGAAGTTGATAGCGTATCGTAGTTTCTCTAGCAACACCTGATAAACGAGATGAGATACTATTAGTATTAATGAGATACTACTAATGTTAATGGGTAATATGAATATTAATCAACGTAAGCACTCATGTACTTACGAATTAATGAATGCACGAGTGCTTATATATATATACATATATATATATATATATATATATATAT